>PPHD01028349.1:0-10908 GCA_002909625.1 Bambusicola thoracicus
AAAAAAAAACTTTGTATCATTGGATCGATGTTTTGAAAGTTTGAAATATAAAGATAGGAAAAGCAGCGAGCAGAAGTGTAGAGAGAAGCCATCTGTGAGGCTTCAGGTGTTTCTGTCTTGGTCCCTTGCAGTCATGCTCGTGCCAGCGCCCAGCCCTGGGCCAAGGTGTTCTCCAGGAGTAGGACAGCCCCTAACAAGGTGGGTTAGGCATTGTTTCAGCCTGTATCTTCTGCCATAGCGATCTGACTGGGATTCATAACAAAAAAAAAGAGAAAAGCATTACAGATCATAAACCATTTCTGTTTTGGTTTCCACCACTGCAGTTTGCTGATGCCTTGGCTTCCCTGTGCGGCTGTTTGCCGTTCTGAGCCAATAGTGTCAGGCTCTGAGAGCTTTCTGCTCTAAAACAAAGGACGGACAGAAAAGGTAGAATGAAACACTAAATATTTGCAGCCCTTAAGGATGGAGAGGGATGTTTTTATATTGTTCTGCCTTTTTCCTTATGAACTTGAAATGTTTTCTAACCCTGTTTGTTGGCTTATGGTAGTTCAGTATTCAGCGTCACGATTGAGAAGTGCCCTAACTGAATGTGTATGAACCTTATCCTTGCACAGTTCTTTAAATTGAAAAAAAAAAACAAGAAGTTTTTACCTCACTATGGGAACATACATTCCAAGCTTTTCGACTTTAAAAAAAAAAATAATCGTAAGTTTTCTCGTATTGTAAATTTTAGACTATTTCATATGCATTGTATTAAAACTGCCATATCAATTTTAATGTATAGATTTTGCAAATACTACACTATGTATGTAAGACTTAACTGTATCTGTAGTGTATATGTAATATATTTATGCCCAATAAATGTTTTAATTCTTTCTGATATTACCAGGGGTTTTCTTTCTGCTTTGCAGCCCTTTCAGCCCATGCCTGGCACCTTTCTGCTACACCAGCAGTGTTACTGCAGCTGAGCGCTGAGCTGGGAACCCCAGACTGAACCTGGGATTGCTTCTGGTTGGTATGGGAAAGGTTTTGGTGGAATTAATCTTTGAGATGAGTTTCTGAGGTCTTTTACTGCTGCTTTTGATTAGCTTGTCTGAAAACTCTAACAATGGTTCAGATATACCTGGTTTTGTTGTCTCTTTGGAACCAAACACTTGAATTCCAGAATTTTTCAATTACACGTTAATTACATACAATAAATTCAATTACTCACCACAGAGAATTTACCTAGTTGTATACCTTATTCTTGGCAAGCACATCAGTGTTTGTTTTTCAAACAGCTTTTCTTCTTCAAATCACTGCATCAATACAGCATTTCTACTTCTTTAATTACCTCAGTTTGCAACATGAGTGTTTTTCCTATGGAAATGTATTTTTTCCCCTTGGTTTCTCTGCCTTTTTGTTTATTCTAACAGTGCTTGCCGAAACAATCTCTTTAGCAAGGTCTCCTAATGATGCCTACAGACGAATAACCACCGCTTCGTTACCTGGTGTGAAACACACCTTGGTTTGCAATGCTTGGGTGAGTGTCTGCAAGTGGTAGAGAGCAGTTCAAGCCTGCCAGTGGAGGTAGGTTTGTATTTTGCTGCCTGAGGGCCATTTGTTGTGCCTCAGAGCAGAGGAGCATGAGTGGGCCTGCAGGCCGCAACAGCGCAGAGGAGCATGAGTGGGCCTGCAGGCCGCATCAGCCCTGCGGAGCCTTCCTGCTAGGCCCATCCCAGCTGGAAATCGTATCTATGGGTTCTATTTCCTCTACAAATCTTCCTCTAGAATTACAGTGATTGCAGAACTCGTGCTGTATTATGATTCACTGAAATTCTCCGTCCTCGATATTCACCTGCCTTAGAGTGAAGGTATAAATGTCATCTCCTGTTCTTCTCAGAAATGAGAACCACGGGTAAGCGGGGAGGCGGGGGGGAGATAGAAACATTTTGCTTCAATATTTTCACAGCCAGCTGAGATCCCTTGGAAAGGCCATTTTTATTGGTAGTGCATTTAATAAGTTGTAACCGATTGCATCTGTTTCTGCTCTTGACAACTGCACTCTCAGTGCACGCATTCTTTGCTGGGTGAAATAAAAAAGCAACCAGGAGGATTCAGAAGGTTGCTTTCATGCACAGCAGGTTAGCTGGCCATTGCAGTTGTTTTAGGGACTGTGTTGTGATGAGTTGGAGTAGTTACATTTGTTACTCTAATTACCAGCACGGGTGGTATGACATGCAATCAAACCTATTTTTAGGTTTACTAGCATGGTAAAGAAATAGTTTCTTGGGTCAGCGTGTTCAGTGGATGTCATTTCTTGGTAATTTCATTTGCTCATCTCTCTCAATTTCAGTCATACGAAAGCTGTTGTCTGCAAATAAACCAGAGCAAACAGTGGGGGGGAGAAGTGTTGTGAGGATCAGTGTGTGAATGGAGTGGAGAAATTCAGCCCTAATGCAGTGCAAATACTGCATTCTTTTGTCCGTAGCTCAGATAGACACCTTTTCTTTCTATGATGTGCCCACATCAGGGTTGCAAGCTCTCCTCCTGCCAAATGGCTTCATGTGTGAGAGGAACCGCTGCCACGAGCCGACTATCTGAAGTGGTGTTGGCATACTGGGATTACACCAGGGATGCTCAGGGAGGGCCTGGTACAAGCACTGTGCTGCTCACCCCCTTCCCTCCTACAGTGCTCAGTCAAAAATAGAAAATCACATCTCTTTCAGCACAGTGAATTTTACAGAAATCGATTGCACTGTCACCAGTTGATAAAGATCCCAAGGTGCGATTGATGGGGCAGCATGCGTGCTCACATGTGATAGTGAATATTAGCTTAATTTGGGGTGAGAATTTGCAGGAGTTTTAGGGTGATCTCACCTGTCACCAAATCATCATTTCCCTCCCTAGGAGGGAAACAAAGCGAGGATGGAGAGCAGAAAAAGCCTTTGTTATTGAGTGTGTCAGCACGCACACGTTGCGTGTGGTAATGCTGGTGTGCGTGTCGTGTGCTGCTGTTACCATTGTTCTAAGGCTCAACCAAAAACTTTTGCAACAAGCAGAAGTGATTGTTTGAATTGCAGACCTTCATTAATATGAGATGGACTACATTTGTCCTTTTCTTCATCTGCTTTCACTTCACTTGTGCTATTACAAGTCCTGCTGGGGAATGTTGAAGTAGCCAAGAGAGATGATGACAAAATACACATTGAATGTATAGCTTTGCTTCACAATGCCTTACCGTAGTGAAAATAAGACAAAACTGTGACTGTTAATTTCCATGCAAGCTTCAGCCCAGCTGGAAGGCAGCATGGCACAGTGATGTAACTGTGCAGATGTGGGTTTGGGGCACCAGCTGTTGCCCCACACTGGTACTCAGGGCATTTAGGTGAAGCTACAGCTCTAAATAGTGCTTAGGCAATGTCATGTGATAGGAATCTCCATCAGTTCTGAGCATCTTTCAGCTCCTGATTTGACATCTAAGTGCTGCTTTTCCAGAACGTCTTATTTTTGGCAAGCAATACAATAGGACATGATTTTCTGCCTGTGGACGCTTCCATCAAAGGTACTTTTCTAAAATGAATGGACCTTTCTGGTAAAGTGCTTTTGACCTATTTTATCACCAGGTTAAGATGTTGCCAATAAATAAGATGCAGACAAATCGGTTCTGTTTATCTGCATGGCTGCAATATGAAGAGTACTGTTGGAAGATCTCTTAAAGTTTGAGCTGTTTAATGAATGAGCCTCCAGTTACCTCCTATGTGGAGGTTACATACATAGGAGGTTACATACAGGGCAGTGAGAACAGAGCAGAATTTTGACTAATAAAGCCCCTATATGGTTTTCTTTTTCAGTTGGAACTGGCAGAGTTTGTTTCTATAGGGAGGGAGTTTGCAGCAGTGCAACACAGGGCTCACAGCCGTGAGTGGTTGTGCTGCAGTCACACTCCTGAGCAGCCCAGCGCCTGCAAGGCTCCCATCTTCACTGCAGGTAAAGCAGGCCTCAAAAGCCACTCTCGGGTCCAAAGCTGTGCTGGGGAGAGAACTGTACTCTTTCAGACAGAGAAGGCTCCGGGGGGAGGTGGTGCTGGGAAAATGAAGGGCTGCAGGAACGGCCTGAGGACAGCAGGGAAATGCTGTTTCTCCTGGGAAGTGTTGGCCATCGTGGCTGCCCCATGACTTCAGTACTTTTTCTAGGTAGAAAATGTTACTGAAATGTTGAACAGTTGGTTTTTGTTCTTTTTTTTTTTTTCCAATGGAGTTCCAGCAGCAGCGTACCCCAGAGGTAGGCAGCTGCATATTCATCCCACAGGGACATCACATATCCTTCTGCGGGCACCTGACATTTGATTTCATGGTGCAGAAGTTGCCCAGGTGATGCTTTTCCTGGCTCCTGGGTAAAAGCAGCCCACAAAGTGCCAGCAGCTGTCTGAAGCAGCACAGCCAGACCCCAACCACCAGCCCACAATACCAGTAAGTGCAACTCCAACATCTCTATATGGAAATACTTTAGCACCTTAGGGGGGCAAAGCTCATGGATGGTACAGTGCAACCTGGTGGAGTGACTGCTACAGTGTGTGTGAAACGCTTGAGAGTTTCTTGCCACAGCTGAAATCTTTTCCTGCTTGTGCAAGAGTCACATGGAGGTGGCTACTCCACGTCCTGCAGCCCGTGGCCGTGCCATCCCCTCCCTCACCACCCACCCACCGTTCCACAGAGGCTCTCAGCACTTGATTTCTTTTTCTGCTCACGTTTAATACCACAGACACAGCTGAAACTCAAAACGCTTACGTGACATTAGGTGCGCGATCAGTTCGTTTACACGGACGTGTAATTAGTAAGCTCACATCTTCACAATATTTTCAAGACTCCTCAATTTCTTGTTTCCCTGAGTTGCCTGATGTCTGCCACTAGAGCTGCTTGTCAGCAGACAGCAAAGGAAAGAACAAAATGAACAGAAAGGCAGAAGTGGTCAGAGACAAAAGGGGAGAGGATCCCATGGGTACTGCTCTCCTAACGGGGTCAGCCCACGCCAGAGGCTCCAATGAGGTGAGCCTCCTAGGCTGTCCCTCTGCAGCTCCCATCTGCTGCTCCTGTGGTTTGCCCCTGCTGGGACACGCTGCAGCCACCCAGCCCCACCAACAGACACAGAAGGTACAGAAGGGGCCAAATTCTCTTTTCACTTACACCCACCAGCAAAGGCATAACAGGCAGAATGCGGCCCATAGTCAGCAATGGGAGCTTAGAAGCAATAGGAATCTTGTGAACAGACAATTTGTTATGTAGAATCAGTTGTGGACCAGCTGGTAATAAATAGAACCAAATAAATAAAAGCTGCTATTGCACATGCACACCCTCAAGCTCTGGACCACAACAGCTATGTATAGGTGTGACAACAGATGCAATATAAGGCATACAGATTAGCACAAGGTGTGGAAGGCTTTCTGGTTTGATTTGGTTTTTAATGACATATTTGAATCACAAAAATCAATTGAATTTAAGATTTTTATGGATCAAGTATGAGAATATGTCTGCCTGTGGGTCTTAATGGATATTTTCTGTGACTTTTGCAGGTCTAAAAGTAAGTGGATATGATACTGCAGCATACCATTGCTGCCGCAGCATGGGCTCTGCTGGGGCACAAGGTGCTCAGGACTGACTGATCCCAACCCAGGGTGTCTTACAGGCAGACCCGTCCTCAGGCTGCAGTGTGCACAGGCACCAATGCTGGGACAGCCAACAGCTCCCAGGTTTGGGTACAGTGAGTCGCTCACAATCAAGCTGAGCGGAGCAAGTAGAGGTGAGTCAGGTGGTGAAACAAAAAGATGGCTGTGGGAGATTGCATTCCCAGTCTTCACAGCATCACTGCAGTCCCGAAGGCAGCACCATCCTTGTCCCACTGATACGCATTTCCAAAATGTTCCAGTACAGCCACGTTTTATGCCACTTCAATGAAGACTTTTTTATTTCTATTCACACATGATGTGAGGGTCATTCATCTGAGCATGTTTGAAAACCGCCTGTTTTTATTTCTCCTTTTTGGAACTTGTTTTAAAAATGGAGATTATGAAAAGCGTATCAAATTCTATGTCTACTACTTTGACAAGGCAATTCAATTTTCTCTCTTTAGGGTCTGGCTATGTGCTAGCAAAATCTTTAGCAAATCTAAAGTTAACTCTGGAAAACCTCAGCCCATGTTTAGCAGCTGCCGGAGTCGCATGGGCTCTCAGTAGAGCCGGGCTATGTTTGCCTGTTAGAAATGGGGGAGCCTAGCTCCCCTGTGTTAAAAAACCACATCACAGAATCACAGAATGGTTTGGGTTTGGAAGAGACATTGAAGTCCATCCAGTCCCAACCCCTGCCGTGGGCTGGCTGCCTCCACCAGCTCAGGCTGCCCAGGGCCCATCCATGGCCTTGGGCACCTCCAGGGATGGGGCACACAGCTCTGAGCAGCAGTGCCAGGGCCTCACTGCCCTCTGGGTAAAGAATTTGCTCCTAATGTCCAACCTAAATCTGCCCTCTTTTAGTTAAAACCATTCCCCCTCGTCCTATCGCTATCACACCATGTCAAAAGTCGGTCTCCCTTTAGATGTCATATGGACAAAAGCAGCAGACAAATATAACTTGATTGTTGCCAAATACTGTAACCACACGTCTCCTTTTATATTCTCAAGTTGAAGGTGATTTTTAGAGATCTATCACTGCCTACGTGACATCTCCCAGCAAATCCAGGTGACGACACAAGTAGAGCTTTCCTTGCCGATTGGTGCCTTGCCCCACATCCCCTCCGTGATGGCTCTCCGGTAACACCGGTGTGTGATGCTTTGGCACTGGACCTCGTGTCATGTGGCGACAGTGGGTTCTGTCCATACACGTGAGCTGTCCTGCTTGGTGCTGGAGAGTCTTTTCTTTGGCACGGCTTTGAGTCCGAAGAGCCGGCACGCGGCGACGCGGTACTTCTTGGACATGATGTTGTAGAGGATGGGGTTGATGGCTGCGCTCAGGTAGAAGAGGACAAAGGACACCAAGTTGCAGTACTGGCTGATCACTGCTATCTCCAAGGATCCGGCTTCAAAGGATTTGGAAAATAAATATCGTCCTACGTGAAAAGGCAACCAGCAGAGTATGAAAGCAAATACCACCACGACTAAAACAAAAAACAGCAGAAGAAAGTGTGTTAACTGTAAGTAGGGGAAAAAAAAAAGGCTGATTTAGATGTAACAGCATTCTCTTTTTTTCAACCAATGTATCTCCAAGTAGGAAAAAGCACCCCATAACTTTTCAGCTTTCTCTCGGGTACGTTTTCTGGCAGGATAGATTAGCAATACTTAAATTGATTGTACCTGGGCAGCCTGCCTGTATACTGCACAGCACACACCTGAGCTATCAAGTCATCATTTCCATAAAAGAACTAAGTTACAGAACAGTGACAGAAATTATAACATAATCTACCGTCTGCACCTACAAAAGCAAATTATATATAACGTGATAGAATCAATGCTGTGCTTTATACTGAAGTATTTAATCCCTGGGAAGCAAAGTGGCTCAAGACAAAGGCCAAAAGACAATGAAAACCACCACCTGGATGTGTAGGATACATCCAGCAGGGTAACAACAGGCAGCGCTGCACCCATCCTGTCTGCCTGTGTATTGGCACATGATTACTCCAAGGACAGGGAAGCCGCACGCAACTTATGGTGTACTCCGCAGCACACAGCTGAAATTCAGAGTACCTGTTTTCCTGCTCTGCATCTTCCTGAGCCCAACACTTTGATATGTTTTTGCAGTTTCTCCACCTGGGAAATTCAGATAAAGTTTCCATGGCTCAAGAGCGTGCTCTGGATTTTAATCCATATGTTGATTACTACCACTGCGGTCATCGTACACAGAGTATCGAGCATAGCCAGTGTGTTTACAGGTAAGCGTGCATATCTCTCCTAACTGGGGTTTTGAGGATGCTGTTTGATCCTCACTCATGCAGAATCCCATTGATTTCAAGAGGAATGGCTTATGATAGCTCCTTTCACAGTCAGGCTATGTGTTTGGGTGTTTAATTACTATCCTAGAGGCATACAATGTTTCTACAGTTTAAAAGAAGCGATGCTAATCCCATTTAATCAATGTTCCATGACTTGCTGAAGTCTTAGGAAGCGCCTTCTAGATTTCAGGCAGAAAAGTAAAAGCAGTGAGAGCAGATTGCATTGTGCATCTGCTGCTATTGAGCCCTTACACACTTCTTTTCTTTCTGCTCAGCATTGGGCTGTTTTCATCTGCAGAACGCTGGCTTTGCCAGAGGAAGGGCTCACCCCTGCCATGCTGTTCCCAGCCCTTGCAGAAGAGGAAAAGGTGTCTGAAATACCGTAGTGCTGGCAGCACTACTTGGGGGCAGAAATAAGCACTTACTGTTTTGAAATTCCTTACGGTTAAATATGCAGATAGATAAACATGGCAGTAGTACGTGCTGGCAATTTACTTCTTGTAAATAGAGATCCATAATCCTGAAGCTCTACCAGCGTGAGTGAAGAATTACTTCCAAGGTCACACTTTACCCACCTGAACTAATTCTACTGACTGTAAAACGTGGCTGAAAGGGCTCAAAGAATGCCTCAGGTTTTATCATTTTTGCTGCTTGGTGGTAGTAATACTAAAGCAGGGCGCTCACAAAAGATCAGGTAGGCTCCTATACAGTAATGAAGCTGCTTAGGGCACACTGCCACCTCTCCATCTGGCTCATTAGCCCTTCACCTCTGCCTTGCCGTGGCACCTGTGTGAAGCATCCCATCCGTGGGAGCTCATGCTGGGATCTGTCAGAGCAAAAGCACGCACCGGTGCTCAGTGACCAGGCATGGATCTGCGCAGCAACTTTGGGTCCTGTGCAGCCAGCTCCCGGCACACGCTTGTCAGGAGCTGCCAGCATCCCTGTGCTAAACGTGCTCTTCTGTGTGCCAGCAGTGTCTGTTGTTTAAACCATGAGGCTGTGTAAATACACTGTCAGGACTGACAGCGTCTGTCGTCTCCATCCCGTTACCCTGAAGTCAGTGGGAATTTAGGAGTTTATAGACCCTAAAGGAGACAGAATGGTCACTGTTCAGCAAAGGCTGATGCTTTCCTAATGCAAAAATAAGACCACTTTCCATGATCTTAAACAGCCACGCTGCTTAATTACCCCAATTTGCTAAAAATGCCTTTTCATTTGAAACTCAGTGCACATCACACCCTGCTTGCTTAGTCTGCAGCTAACTTTGTGGGTTTAGAAGAAGTTAGTTTGAAAATCAGATAAACTATCCTCTGTAAATAATGTCGGTATCCACAACCAAAGATGTTCTAAAAATCTCCAGGGCAAGAGCTAATTGTAACGGTGGTATTCGTCTTCGTCAGAGGTTGTTATTAAAATCTCCTTAACTGTTTTAGAGTCCCCAGCACCAACCGGTTAGAAATAAATCTAAGGAAAGGGAAGAGTTGTTCTGCAAATACCTTAAAGTGGAGCCCTTTGTAGGAAAGGTTTTAAAACAGTGCTTTCCTTTAGAAGCAACGACAGTGATCTGGCACTGCTCAGCCCCCCTCTCTTGCACACACAAGCACACACACTCGCAAACACAGAGCCCGGGGAGCCATACCTAGCATCTTCACAGTCTGCTTGTTGTTCTTGTCCCTGATGACGGTGCTCGGACCGATGTTCTTCCTCTTTCTCCTCCACAGCTTCCTCCCGATGAGACTGTACAGCACCGTGAGGCAGAATACAGGCAGGAAAAAGAAGATGCTGGAGATCCACACCATGATGGTGAGCAGCCCCGAGCGGATGGCGTACTCCGTGGCACGGCACTCGTTGGTGCTCAGTGGGTTGGTGCCATTCTCGTGCTCGACGCCCACCAGGACAAAGATGGGGCCAGCACTAATGAAGGAGACGGCCCAGAGGATAAGGATGACCAGCTTGACCTTCCTCTTGGTGATGATCACCTTCGCTCGCAGAGGGAAGCAGATAGCGACGTACCGCTCCACACTGAGCGCAGTGATGTTGAGGATGGTGGAGTAGGTGCAGCTCTCGCTGATGAACTGGAAGAGCTTGCAGAGGAGATCCCCGAAGTTCCAGGGCCGGTACTGCCAAAGGCGGAAGAGGTCCAGGGGCATGCAGAGGAAGATGAGCAGGTCGGAGAAGGCCATGCTGGACAGGTAGAAGTTGGTGGTGGTCCTCATGTCCCGGAACCGCGACACCACCAGCATGGTCATCAGGTTGCCGAGGACCCCGACGACGAAGAGGAGGACGCAGGCGACGGTGATGCCGGTGAGCACGGGCGCGGGGAAGAGGTGCAGCGGGGACTCGCCGCCCGTCCTGTTCTCTGAGATCCCCTCCCGCATCGTGCCGCCGCGGGCTGCGCATCCCCGCGCGGAGCCGCTCCGTGCCGGGGCTGGGGCAGGTGCGGGAGGCGGGGAGGGACGCGGCCCCGCTCCGCCCCCCCCTCCCCTCCCGGCCGGGGGCCGGTCCCTCCGCGCGTCACGGCGGGCGTAGGAGCTGCCTCCGCGGGCGCGGAGCGGCCCCGCGCTCTGCGGCGAGTTTAGTCCGACGTGCGCGCTCCGCTCGTCCTCTCCCTCTGCTCTCCCTCGTGGGACGCCTCCTACGGGGCCGGGCGGTCCCCGCGCACCCCCACCCCCTGGCCGCGGTGCGGGGCTGCCCGCTGGGCTCCGTCCCCACGAGCTTGCTTTCCGCTTAACGCCGTCGAGGGGGTGAAGGGCGATGGCGTGCGTTCTTGGAGCGGCCGTCGCCTTTGGGACGGGTCGGCGCGGTGTTCTCCACGCGTGTAAAATCCCGGCACCGAGATGCGCGGGCTGTCGGCCGCGTGGGGTCAGCGATGGGTGCGGGGACGGCTGCGGTCACAGTCCGTCGTTTCGTTGCCCTTGGATCTTGGCAGGAGCGCGGTAAGGCTACAGATGG
>PPHD01028352.1:0-10907 GCA_002909625.1 Bambusicola thoracicus
TGCTATGTGCAGGGTCTCCAACCAGCAGACCAGGCTGCCCAGAGCCACATCCAGCCTGGCCTTGAGTGCCTGCAGGGATGGGGCATCCACAGCCTCCTTGGGCAACCTGTTCAGTGTGTCACCACCCTCTGAGTGAAAAACTTCCACCTATATCTAACCTAAAGCTCCTCTGTCTCAGTCTGCAACCATTCCCCCTTATCCTATCACTATCCACCCTCATAATCATAGGCACTTTTATCTTTCTTCTCAGTGCCAGTTAAATCTAGATATCTGTAATCTGTCTTTGCACCCCTCACAAACACTGCAGGCCACGTGCTTGTAATTCTCCACATGAGCAATGTGAACAACCACGTTTACCTCCAGCCCCAGGTGTGCCATAAAACCCAGTGCTGCAGGAATTGCATTCAGTCACAGTTAACCGTTACGAGCATTTTTTTTAATTATCTTTAAACCAACAGTGATTCCTACCAGATCCTTCAAATATTTTTAGAATAAGAAGTAATTTACTACTCACAAATTAATCGGTATGTGATAAAACTCGTTGCATTTTTTAAATGAGATTTTGCAACCAAGGTCAAGGGCAGCGAGCATCTACATCAGGTTCTGCAAACCACTGCTTTTGGACTGTAATGTACTCACAGATTTATTTTGCCTCAGGGAAATGAAAAATTGCTTCCATTGTGTGATGGATGAACAGAAGACTTAAGAGAAAACATAGCACTTCAGACTTCAGTGGATAATGAAATTAAAATCACTCATAGACTATTTTAAGAGTTTCTTCAATTAAAGATAAGGCTATCCTCTCCCCCCCCCCTCCAGAAACCTAATCATGGCAATAGGTTTTCAGAACCTACAGTACTGTTAAGAAATGCACGTAGCAATGCTAAAAAGTGGTTTGGCTGCTTATATTCCTCAGAAACACACAAAGCAAATTTGGGCCTCTGATGTTTTAGGACTAAGGTGAGCCTACAGCCACACCACTCCAATAGTGCCATCTGCTGCATCCTTTAGAAGCACACAGCGGTCTGCAGATCTGAGTACCTCCATTTAAAGAGTGAATGATGACTGACTTAAACACAAGTCATCATTTCCATTTTGTGTGTATCAAAGGCAAATATTTTCTTTTCCTTTTACCTAAACAGGCTGCAGTACAAAGGAAGATGTTCCACTGCAGTATTAGAACAGAAGCCACAGGTGAGCAAATTGCAAGCTTATGTCACTGGTGTAACAAGAATTAGTTACATCAGCTCACCATACATCAAAACCACAGCCCCATTTTCTCTGTGATCCCCTGGATGTTAGATCTGCACCTCATTTTATAGGTCATATCCTGGCTGTGACTTATTCACAAACCACACGCATGTATGTGTATATACACGCCTTGATAGCAAGCAAAGCAAGCACTGCCAAATGCATGCATACACACAGACGCACTCCTCCCGAGGCAGAATCAGGATACCATGCTCACAACCGTTCCCTGTAAAGGAAACAAAGTGCAGTGTGTAAGGGATGGGCTGAGCAACACAAAAGCTAATCCTGTTCCTGGTTCCCCTGACCTGCTGTACCACCTGCACTCACTCCATTTCACCGGGCAGCTCTTTTCCTTGATTCTGTTCTTGTTATTTACCCATGCAACTGTCTGGAAAGAGGCTGCCTTGTATAGGGCACGTGTAATTGAACGTGATGGCTTTCCACGAGCCTGAGGCGATGCTACAGTACGAGTGATCAAAAATCATAATACTTCCTGATCAGATAAAAACTCCTACTTTCAATGCCCTTCTAATGAGAAGAGAGGTGGGCATCTTCGAAGACAGAGTGTACACTCACGTTAAAGGATGGTATCGCGGTAATTCTGGCTGCAGCACACGCTCAGGGTTTACAAGTCACTCTCTCAGGAGGTCAGAGAGCCACACAGTGTGACTGGAATTTTAAGGAGATTGGGGAACTTTTATGGCCATTAATAATGTTTGTATTGAATAGCAGCTCAAACTGCAATGAGATTAATTAAATCTCCTGCCCCAATACAGAAACCCACTGCCTGAAGGTCCAGAGGAGGACTCCATGTGCCAAAAACTCAGAACACCAGAAAAAAAACAAGGCAGCCTTCTGCAGAGCACTACTGTTTGTCACTACTGAAGGCAGAATATCAAAGCAGATACTCCAAAGCAATAGCACATCAGAACAACTCTTAACACAATGCATGCTTTTTCAGGGCTCAGGAGGGAGAAGCTGACTTGACAAGTAGTCAGTGTCTGATAAACTGTTGTGCTTACCTTTCTTTCTGGTAGGGCAGAATGGGACCGCAGCTGAGCTAGGGAACATGATTTGCAAGACACATGCATAATAGGAAGGCAAAAGCAATTAAGTGAATAAATGAATTAAAGCAGATTTACACCTGTGAGCCAATTGAGCCTTACCAGAACCGTATGCACGTAACTCTGTAGCAAGACTTTTGTCACTTGTTTACACACAGCTTCCAAACAGATTCCTAAGATCTGCATGTTTTGAACCTGATTCAGTAAATCATTTAGAATGCAAATGGGAGCATAATTTCTCCCAGTAAGTGGAAAAATACAGCACGCAGGCATTCCTTCCACACACTGCCCTTTCACACTGTTGTGCAATGCTTCTCACTGCAAGGAACTTAGCAGCTGAACAATTATACTGACACTGTGGCTTAACTGCGTTTCTCCCATGCGACTCTCTTGGATCCTTGTAATAGTATCAAAAGGACCTATTTCAGGGACAGAAATTTGCAGCTTGTGGTTCAGACACTCTCATACTTCAACTCATAGAAGAAGAAGATATGTATTTTTATGATTTTTAATCTTTGCCTCACTGTTGCATGAAGCTCTGCTTTGGCTTTGCATGCAGGAATATCTTTAGCAAGGTTATGAAGGTTGTCAGTCCGGTCCTCACCCTACTGCCCAAGACACTGCAGCAAGAATGACACTGGATGAAAGTTAAGGAAGGAGAATGGGGAGAAAAAGACAGAAAATGTATTAAAAGAAATCTGAAGATTTCCGTGATGGAATTACTGTCTTGGTCAGGTCTCCATGACAGCACCCCTTTGAAAGGTAGCCTTGCTACACAAACCAGTATTATCCAGCCCTTTGAGCACCTGACCGTGTTCAGTGAGGTTTTGAATTTCAATGTTTTTTTTGGCAAAGCCTCGTGTGTTCACAGCCTTAAGTCAACATTAAATCCAATCATAAATCCTGCTATCACCATGAAATCTGTATGCAGGAGCTCAAGGTGTGCTGCAGGAGAACGAGCCGCTTGAAATCCATAGCTTCAGAGCAGACACTTCTGAAAGAAGTTACCCAACTTAGAAAAGAGAATTCTTTCACCATTTAGGAAGATTTCAGATATTTTGATGTGCTTCTTTTTGCCAACACAATGAAGGAAACGTCCTGCTTCTGCATGACTTTTTCTTCCTTGTGGGAACAGATGGTAAAGGCTTACAAATACACGGCTGGTATTTTTTCAGTGACTCATACCTCAGAGCTACGAGATTCAGACCGTCATAAGCAGCCAAGCAAGATGGACGTAAGCTTACTTGAGGAGCAGTATGACCACATAAAACAGAAGCAAAAGCTGCAATCACACATTATTGTATTTAAAACAGGTATGCTTGGATTTATAGGAAACGATGTAAATGTAGATGTAAAAGCTTTAAATATTGAATAACTTCTATCTTTGTGCTTTTAATGCTCAGCTTCAAGAGAGGTACAAAGTCTACTTTTCTGTCAGTTCAGGTTTCTTATTGATTCCATTAACAGGCAGTCTTATGGCTCTATCATTCAGTTTCACAGCAGAAAAACACTAACGTCAATTTGAAATAGACGAATGCATTTGGTTAAAGGTTTTATGGGTTTTAAGTTAGGAAAGTAAAATTCTTAACGTCGGTGTTTACTCTTACAGGAGCCACACACTTCACATCTCTCATCAACCTATTTTTGAAATGTTCTTTGTTAAATCCTTTCACCAGAATGATCAGTTGTGGGTCTTCTGTCTCCTTTTCTCTTCTTTATCTATGTAAAGAAATGCATCCTACAAGACTACAGGAGGTAATGCCAAATAGCAAGCAAAAGTTGGGCATTTGCTTAGAAAATAACTTCTAACAGTGGGTAACAAAGATATAATCTTGGGACAAAGGGTCCCTTTTTGAAAGCATTTTCATTGCACGGTGCTTGGGAAACAGAAAAGGAAGTGACAGTGTATCAATCAGCTTTCTGCTATGCCTGACAGCTTTTAGAAAACAAACATTCAACTGTTTTGAAGCTTTCAGTTCAAATACTGCTTGCAATATTGCACCGACATTTCCAGTTTCCATTCCAGTTTTCCATTTCCAGTTACTTTCTAAGCTAAAGTGATACTGAGAATACTAAATCAATTAATGAAATTGTCTTTGAATGCAATACCAATATGCAAAATGTGTTTAATTCACCTCTGGTGTTAGTATTTAGCTGAACAAATAGAGAACTTAAGCTATCTCATTCTTTACATTTTCCTCTACATTTTTCAGCAGCTCTGGATTTTGGCTGTATCTGACTAGGAGTGTCATTGAAACCAGAAAAAGGCACCTAATTATGAACCATAAAACCTATCGGCTTCCTCAATATCATTTCATCCAAATGGCTAGAAATTCTAATGTTAAACAAACAAACAAGCCTATTTAAGGAAGAAAGGGGTGTGAATGTGCAAGCTTATTTTATGAAAGGGCAACTAACCTGAAGGCAAAGCAACAATATGAACCAGTTAAAGAAAGGAAGCAGAGGTCTGTATTTCAATGAAATTCAGATGAAACTTCAGATGTAATACACATAATCAGAGCAATTTTTTTTCTCTTTAGCCAGGACATTAACTGAAGATTAAAGAAAAGATTAAAGATTCTACAGTTCTGAGAATTTAAAAACTTAGTAGGGTTGGAAGTTCACACACATGATTTCATATACATGCACATAGCCCAGAACATCAACAAAAACACAGAGCCTATGGCACTGATTCTACCTTTAATCACCTTGTGTGGAAGGGGTTAATGTTGCTGTGAGAAACAGTTGAGTTCTCAGCACCATTACAGCTAACCTTAAACATTCCTGTGGTTTGGAAGTTGGAAAAACCTATTACGTAGCTCAGCACTTTGAAGCTGTTACATGCAACAGTTTCCAAGAGGATGTCAGGATGCAATAAACCCCACTAAAACGAGATAGCATACTTCCCTATGTTCCTTAAGTTACAAGCCTGAGATATCCAGAAATTCCAGCTCATACCATAGAGCACTCCATGTGTGTGTTGCTTTTTTGTACTGACAATAATCATTTCTTTGTACTGCAACCATACTCAGAGGGTAAAATTGTTGCCGAAGGGTAATGACAACACTAAGACTACACATGCACACAAACCTCCAAGGTCAGAGACATGAGATTCCATGCTAGAAGGATGCCTTCATTCCTTCATGGTCCCAAAAATCCCTGCAAAAAGTCTTTCTTCTAACTAGTAAAACCTTGAATTGCTTCCTGCAGATAGGCCATCTGTCCTTCCATGATGCCACAGTGGTTTTGAGCATTGCAGGTTTACAGCACCGCATTTGAAATGCTAACTTCAAGATTCCATAAGGACTTTCAGCTCTACATCTCATTATCTGCCTTGGAATTGTGAACCTTTAAATAGAAGTTCAGACTCTTTAACTTCTCTAGGTTTTTGACTGGTGAGCTAGTAACTGATAAGTCACTTTACAACAACTTGCCTATGGTTTGTCCCCAGTACACACAGCCACATTCATGTTTCTGCCAGTTCCTCATTCTTTGAGAAGAAGGATGACAAGATTTGAAAATCTCCAGGTAGATACAATAGTGTATTCATTATTCATTGACTAAGAAGAAGAAAAACAGTATTTACTTTAGGAATTAAAATAGCATTCAGATCACGCAGTAACAGTGGAGTAAACATTGGACCTCTGACTGCAGAAATCTCTTCTAAGACATCAAAGATCAACTTCTGTTAATTCAGAATCTATGATGACAGCATATGAAAAAGGGCAAATGGTAGACAACCTCACTGCAAGGCTATTATGAGCAATTCAAAAGATCTGTCTTTTCTGAAAGACCAAAGATCTTCATCAAGCTTTCTTCAGAAGTTCAGTGTATGCTGAATGTGCACTACCTCAACAGAGCATGGCTCAGAGCTCCAGCATTTCTATTACAGCTCATTGCTCAACTTTGTGTGTTGCATCTGTAGCCAAGGGATCAAATCAAACCTGAACTGAAAACCAGTTCCGACTATTTGACTTGGACTGATGCATTACACTGAACTCTCTGATCGGCTCAAACCAGATTGTAATTCTTCCGATGACCGGTTGAGATGATTTGAGATAAAACCTGATGTTGCCTATCAACACGAGTTCATCTAAAAGTGCAGTGATATCTACAAGAATGTGCAAAGCTGCATCCCCGAGATTCTCTCAGTTCCTCCTTTCTCTTGCCTTTTCTCTCACGTGAAGAACAAACTCTCCTTTGTAGCCTGGTGCTATACTGTGCTGTTCTGCAGACCTCCACATTGCAAATGGACTTTCTGCAGCACCGCAAGCTGAGCTTTACTTCCTGGAAAAATATGACCATAAGTCCGGCCATAACTTTGATTATCACTGTTTCATGGTGCAAAATTGTGGGTTCTCATCTCTAAGAATGGCTTCACACTAGGAAATTCTTCTAGTATATTTCACTGTGTAGACATAGCACAAACACAAGCTCTAAGATTAGTGCTTGTTTTTGTCTCCTCTCTCCTGATTACACAGTGCAGAAGATGCACACAACTCTCACTTCCCTGCTGTTATCAGATCCACCTTCTGTGGCCAACTGAGGGGCAGAGAAAATTCTGTGATACTGTTCAGGTGCTGTTGCTTTAGTAGTGGGAGCCAAAGACAGCAGCAAAAGCCTCTCCTTAACTGAAGCCCTGTTGTACATGTTCATTTACTGCCAGTATATTCAGCTGCATCTGACATCCTCAGATCATTTCTTATAAAGATGATATGAAACACTGTTAGGAGGATTTTTGCCTTCACTTCTTTTTTTATGGCAACACCCTATTCCAATTAGTTTCATTTCAAATTCAAGGTTAGAATTCTTCTAAGTGGCTACTCAGATTTCATGTTTCACAATCAGCTCTCTATGTCTACGCTTTTTCACATCAATATACTTCATAATTAGTACTGAAAAAAATTCAGTTCCTTTAACCCAGACCCATAAATAAGGTCAGCATTTTGCACAACCTCTACTTCAAGCTATATTTAAAGTAACTAAAGTGCATTTAATTCATGCTTACAATGTCAACAGCACTGTTTGTTTAACTTTAGTACAATGGTTCAGATTCTATTCATTTTCAAGGCACAGGAGGCCAGTCATGTTCAGTAATTTAATAGCTGCTACATCTAATTAAAGCAGCATTAGTATTTCTATTTCTAATATCCTATGCATTTCCAGCAGTAACTTTCATATTGCATTAGAAATCAAGCCACAGAGGTGGGAAAAAATAAGTAATAAAGTAATAAATACAAGCCTATGTGTTAATGATTCTGTGTTAGGAAAAAGAGGAAAGAAGTTCAGAATGTATTTTGGCTGTGAATACATGAATACAAGCTTCAAACAGTATCAACTGGAACATTTGTGTCTCTCAAATCACAGTACCAATCAACACATTAAGCAGGCCCCTGATCACCTTAAGAATTTTTGCTTACAAGCAGTTAATTACTGAAAGTCAATTCTCAATCTGTGTTGTTAATGAGTCTTAGAGTAGCGCTTAGATCAATATTGACTTGATAAATTTCCATTATCATTTAACTGACTCTGTGGTAGCATTTATGTCTTCAAACTGCAAAACTGAGTGAGAAATACTTCTACTCTGTGATCTGGCATCAAAATAGTTTGAACTACTCTTGGTCACAGATAGAAGGAGTACTGACACCGCTACCTGTTAAAGTTCTTCAGCTGAAGTAGACCCTTAATTTCTGCCACAATGATAAAGTGCACACATGCATTTCTCTTGCAGGTGAGCATGAACCTGTTCTCCCAGAATCAATGGTCAACGCTGTTTTAATTAACAAAAAAGTTAGAAATTCAAAGTCATTTACGGAACATGTCCCTGTCAGAAAGGTCAGGCTGGAGGTGACCAGCAACGGCACTGCACATGACAGCTCACCCTGGCGTACTCACCTGGGAATTCACCGCCTGGCACAAACTCCTTGTAAGAAAGTTCCCTGGGATCTTTCCTACTGCAGGAATGAACCGTGCGGTTTTGACAATCAGAGACTGATTGCAAAGGAAAACGGCACACTGCAACACAAGGGATTAGAAGAAGCGAGTGAACTCTCCATGCTCAGTTCAAATACATTCAGCAGTTTCAGCAAAGAGAGTGGCAGCACCATCTCAGGAATTTGCCAAAAGCCTGCTCTGAAGTCAGACACTTCATCAATTTGGATGCATCACCATATTTCCTCTACAAAATACACACCAGCTTGCCACAAGTTAGACTTTTATCCTTTCCCTAATAAAAAAGCACCCAGAATTTCAGAAGCAGCAAGGAGGCTTGGATTATATGTCTCACAGTGAGCACACTCTGCAATAAATAAAGTTCAGTCAAAAACTTGAGTAAAACAAACAGCAAAATAGCATTCCTAGTTACTGTGATCAGCCTGTCTCCTATTAGCCAAGGAAGATCTTCTCAAAATAAATTGTTGCTGTACAGTACAATCTAAAGTGAGTTGTAAGGAAGATGTTGGACTGCAACAGAAGCTCACTTTTGTTATTCCAGATATTGGAGCAGTTTTTCTGGGCTGTTTCCCCTCTATCTTCAGGTTACTTATTTAGATCCAAAGACTGTGTCACAACAACAATTTGGAAGTTCTGAGAGCTATGGCAAACATTAGCAAAACTGCTGATGAAACAACAAGGCTGAACTTCAATATGGTACCATTTGACTAGACAATAAATAAATGAGCAATAAAACAGTACTGAAGGTGATTCATGCACTTAATATGATTTCATAATAGTCTTTTCTCAAAAAAAAAAAGATATTCATTATAATTTTTAATGTATTTTTAAAAGCAATTAATAAAATCTTTGCTCACATCTATTGTTGTTTTGATGGGGCACACTAAATGGCACATTTTTCTTATATATAAATCCTGTAAAAATACATTATTGTCTCCCTTCTACACCCAATATTTCATTAAAGAACCAAGCTCTGAAATAATTATTTCGTTCCCTGATACCCTGTATTAACATACCTTCCTTGTCAGAACTACAATGCACCTTTCTACTGTATGAACTCAAAGGGAACATAACAATTTCATCTACACAAATATAACTGTAGTAGTACTTACTTCTATAGACACAGCTTAACTTCACATGACTGGCCTCAGCACAGACATCCTGCCTATCCACTCCCCTCTGTAGGGCCTTTCTACCCTCAAGCAGAGCAACATTTCCTCCCAGCTTGGTGTCATCTGCAAACTTACTGAGTGTATACTCAATCCCCCTGTCCAGATCATCAATAAAGATATTAAACAGGGCCAGCCCTTGTACTACTGCCTGGAGAACACCACTCCTGACCACTCCATTCACTACCATCCTCTGGATGTAGCCATGAGAGCTGATTCCTTCACAGGAGATTCACTGTCATAAGTGTTGAATCAAAGAATGGTTTGGGTTGGGAGGGACCATAAAGCCCACTCAGTTCCAATCCCCTTCCATGGGCATGGACACCTCTAACCAGACCTGGTGCCCAAAGCCTCATCCAGCCCTGCAGGGATGGGGCGTCCACAGCTTCTCACAGCCCGTGGCAGTGCCTCATCACCTTTTAATTTATTCCTATTTCTGAGTAGGCATGAAACATTAATAAGCAATCACAACTAATGTATAAAAACAAACAGAATCTAAAACAACAACAAAAGAAATAAAACGCAAACCAAAACCAAAAATGAAGTACTAAAAGTACTAAAAAAAGAACTGAAGAAAGATAAAACACAATTATGGATAATAGGTAAAGGTATAACAAGGATAAAATACCAGATAACAACCAGCTATATGAAACAAGAAAGTACCTGGAGAGAAATATCAAAGGACAATGAGTTTTTTGAACTCTGTGGTGCACATTAGCTTTCTATTTTCCTGTCTCACTGATTACAGAGTTTATTGATTTGCACTCCAGCCTTTCATTATACCAGAGTGTTGTTTTTGTTGTATCTACAAGTCTGGAGACCATAACAGAACCACATCAAGATAAAGGAACAACTGAAAACAAAAAAAAATAATCACGTTGGCAAGAAGCCACTACAAAACCTATTAAAAAGTAAATTCAAGATCATTTTGGCCAGATAGTTGCAATGAAACACTTGAAAACATTTCAGTGAATGCAACTTAAGTTTTTAAGTCAGTATCACAGAAATCCTAGAATCTTATCTAGCTACTTACCTACTCTATGCACCCATTTGACTAAATTAGTGTTATTATTTTCTGCAAATACTTTTAAATTGATTTTAAAGTGCTTTGAATTCGTTATCTTAACTAAACACAGGCTTGAATACCTTGATTTAAAAGTCGGTGAAAGTATATATACAGACTGAATAACCAAATCCTTTGCAGGCACTTTGTCCTTTCCTGAGGCTTCTCTAGCATACTGGTGTGCTTTGTACTGACGAGCTTAATTAGGAAGGGCATTTTGTCTTTGGAAAAGTCTTTTAGTTTAAATCCCAAGGACATAACAGAAGGGAAATTTTAGTACATTTTCATTTGTTAATGGAGTATTGTTAGTTATGAGAAAGGTTGCTGAGCCTGCATTTCAAGATACCAAAATATTACAGAGGTGCATTGCCTGAAAATTATTATTTTTTTCCCTCAAGCAGCCTTAGT
>PPHD01028353.1:0-10906 GCA_002909625.1 Bambusicola thoracicus
AAAAAAAAAAAAAAACCCAACAACTGTTTAACATCAACTGAGCAGCAAAATAATTACACTGAATATTAAAGCTCATAGTTTCAAAACTGTTTCTAAAAAAAAGAAAAATAGCGATGCCTAACTGATAAAGGGTAAGTAAAATGCCAGTCATTCCAAGGCAAAACGACTGACTCTCTGTTGGATTAAAACAAGTAATGTATTCTGTAACATTATCTTCACTGCCCTGAGGAGCAGCTCTACTGGCTTATGACAGGGAAGTACTCTGCTATAAAAGGGGTCACTAAACTGGGAAAAAAAAAAATAGGAAAAAAAGCCACAAGTGTGGATAGACTTACTAAATGATGGAATGCTGCCAGCATTACCATTTTCTAGCGTTCTGCTCCAGAAGTCAGGAGGAAGTATGTACATCATGTATATACATCTGTGCATTACCATTTTTATTTTCTGCTGCAGCAAGTTGCCATTTTTGTGAAAAGAGAAATTACTGTCAGCATCCATTCAGCAAAGGCAGCTCCTTTGTCTGCTGTCTTGTAAAAGTGTCACCATTAGGTTCTCCCAGATCTGTCTCTTTGTTTCATTAGATTTGACAGACATTATTCTCTGAAGTCAGAGGTTAAAAGGCTTTCAAAATCCAGCAATTCTCTTCCCCTCCTCACCCCATTCCTGTTTGCTGCCTCTCTTCTACAGACAGCTGAAGGCTCTGTCAAGGTGTTGCAATTCTGCTGTTTGTTCATTAGTACAAATAAGCTGAGCCTCTACATCATGCTGCTGTCATGGGCTTATACTTCCAGACACCTAAATACACTGCACCTGACTTGTCGATTGTGTTCTCTAGCATTAGTGCCTTGGCAACAAACATAGGATGCCCTACAGCTTCACATACTATCTGAGACAGCATCACTCACGCAGAGACTGCAGATTGTTAAACTTCACAAAGAAAGCAACCAACAAGACTGCAGTTCTACGTTGTCAGCTTCAAGCACAACTCAGCTTTTACAGGAAACCTTGGAATAACAGTTTTACTTTCCTGTGAAAGCATGTGAGTACTTTACCAATCCATTACAAGTTCCATACAATCACATACTGGCCAATTTAGAAGGTATAACAGTACAAAATTAATGTGAAAGCATGAGAACCTGTCTAAAAGAGCTTATATTTGAAGTAGGAAGTTATTCTAAGGACTGCTCAGTATGCTTACTCTAAAGCAGCTTATGCATGTGTTTAAGCCCCTAGCTGTATAAAAATCAAAATCACAATTTTCCTAATCAGCAATATATTTTTGAAGCAAATGATACACTTGTTTACAACCACAAGATGTTTCTGTGTCAAAAAGTTTAGCACTGGTGCCCAACTATTTTTGAAAGGAGGAGTCACTAGGTTTATTGCAAGGAGATCCAGTTGGCCTTTCCACTTACAAAAATGCACGAGGAACAAGGGGAGCAACTGAAACAACAAAACTGACCTACAGTCCATTCACACAGACTGCAAGTGAAGAAACAGAGTATGTGCAGAGCAATCCAAAACAGCACTGATGGATGTGAAAGGAAATAGGTTTCCTATTATCAAACGTCTTTTCTGCACAGGATCCCAATTCAGGAAGGAAAAGAGTGACAACATTTACTCCACATTTTTTTTCCCCACATCATGACAGGGAATATTGCATGGACCTAATCATAACCTGAGCTTAGAATAGCTATGTCCTCAGTACTGGTTCATTGATTTCCAAGGAGACAAATTTCTCTTCTTTCCAAGTCTCTCCCTCGTGAACAGGAGGCTACAATAGTACCTTAAGGTTTGCCATGATACTCTATGATTCCACCTCCCACTTCTCTTCGTGTCCTGAGTCTTATTTGGTTCTGTTTTTACAGTGTTCTTCAAATCAGTAGCAAGATTAGTGGTTCCTGTTACTGAAGTATTGCTTATCTGAGCCCTTGCATTTCATTCACCAGCTCTCAGATGGACTTGTGTGTCAGCCCAGTTTATTACTAAGAAACAACAAGACAATTGCTTCATTAAGTAATACAAATGATTGTAAGTCTAAACTAGTCCTCCTGATACCCCACTGCCTGCAATGTCCTATAGAATAGTAAAAGTAGAAGCAGAATCATTTTAGGTATTCTGCTTAGTTCTTAACGTCTGTAATCCAAAGCATCCCTCACATAGAAGGAAACAGTGTCAACTCAAAGACTTTTGGTACTTCAACAGTGATATCCTCAGCTTCCCTGAGTTCAGGAAAAAAACAAGCAGGACTTCAGAAGGTCCTTACTCTAGGATAACAGCTATCAGTCAGTGAAAGAGCGAAGGGATCAAGCACAATCTTGGAAATGAGGGTAAGCAAATGACAGAAGAACCATCGCTGCAACATAAGACAAGAGGCTACAGATTGCTTTATCAAAACCTAACAGACTTCCTCCACATGAAGTGAGTAAAATCCTTTAAACAGAAGAGTCATTAAAACTGAAAACCTCCTTGCTTTTATATCTTGTCTTATACCAAGATCCAGTTTCACATGCTCCTATCCCTGGGCTTATATGTAATATGATGTGGAACTTGTATTTAATGTCCATGTATATAAGCCAGCAATTCATGCAAGTGTCCCTACACGGGTTTCTCTGGGAAACCACACCATCACAACCCTGCTGCCTCACATCACCTTCAGCTCTGTGCCTTTACATGAATCTCTTTGACACAGAGAACATGCACAGAATGACGTCCATCATTAAACCTCCACATCATCAGTTATGTGATAGGCAACCTGAAAAAGATTTTTGACAAGGACCAGTGGAGCTGTTCTGTTTCCCACCTTGGCCTGCCCTCAATCCTCTTCTATTAATGTGCAGAAACCTCAGCGTTGTGGATCTCTGACTGGGGAGAGCTGGGGACACTCCTCATGAAAAATTCCCATGCCAAAAGGACAAAACAAATAATAGAGATAGGGAAAACTAAATTATAAGAATGCTTTGAAAGACATAGACATTCTAGCAGCTTGAGATTCAGTGAGTCCATGTTTGTTCACAGTTTGCAACACTCATAGTTGTTATGTACATATTTACTTCTTTGCATGCATTCTTTTTTCAGTTGTTATACTCTTGTACAGTAGTATACAGGAATCCCTGTTGTGAGTCACCACTGAGTGCTGCATGCAACAGACAAAACTAAGGAAAATCCCATCCACACAAGTTTCTTCAGCATATCTGAATAAATACACCCTCCCATTCAGGTCTTTCCCAGTTCCTTCTCTTTCTGCCTTCTCAAAGAATTCAATGTAAAAATTCCCAGATTCCAAAATAATTGAATGATGAAACTCGATATACAACAATTTGTCAGCACTTATTCCCAACAACATATATCACTAATAAACATCATCTAGGGCAATCCTATAATAGTTATTATTGTCTCATTATCTTTAGAGGGGCTGCAACCACTGATGATACCATGGGGAAAAAAAAACAACTACCTCCCCTTCTGGTAGTTTGTTCCTCTGGCATAGTTTATAACTAATGCATAAGGGAACTCAGCACTAACAATCTGTGTGTGTGTGTGTGTTTCTATCAGCGTAAGGTGAAAAAGCAATTTAGATGTGAGAGATAGTGTAAACACAAAAATATTTTCAGCTTGCCTGCCTGCAAATAGATCCTAAATAATAATGCATTCTGAGTGAGTGATTGTGGGAATCCTGCTCATAAATTCCAAACTTGACATTTTAAAATCAGATTTTCTTTTCAATTCTAAGCAATGAAATGGCTTCTCCACTTTGATATGATTTATCATTTTCAGGATGAGCTAACTAGGCAGACAAAAACCTCTAGCTGCAAGGACTCATTACACATTATCATCTGTTATTTACAGAACACACTCTACTTTCATAGTTGTCTTAAAGGAAATAAATAGGCTGATTCAGTTAAGAAATTCTCACTCATGTCAATGAGCTACACACATAAGGTGCTATATGATATGTAATTGAATGCACACAGGAGCACGGGGCATTTCGTCTTCCTGCAGTCCATATCAACTTTAGGAAGACAATGACTAATTTTTATTTTCGTATGATAGCCTGTGTGACAACAGTTGTTTTGGCCTGCCCTATTCCCATAGGGTGCATCCCATAATAGAGTGCACCTTCACAGCAAGTCTCAGGAAATGAGTTCACATTTTACATTGTTTCAGATGTTTTCTTCAAAGAGAAAATACAAAACTTTGCTCTCTTCTTAGAGACATTAAAAAAAAATTACGAAAACAAATGATGACTGAAGTTTATACAGGTGGGTACATTAATTGATTAAACGAGTCTAAATTTCATGAAATTCTAGAACTTCTTGGCTTTATTCAACTCTATTCCTGAACATCAACTACTGTTACAGAAGTCTTTACTTAAAGTTAACTGGAGCTAACTCAAATATATAAAATAATAATCCTATCATACCCAGAGCAAAAAAAGCTTGCCTCCAGAAACTCTTTAAGAAATTTTGCACATTATGTTACTAAAGGGAAAAGCAAAGTACTGTGGCACTGAAGGCTGAGTTCACATTTTCAATATGAAATTTATTTGCCTGAGGTTTATAATATGGCCATGAAATAATCCTTCAGGCTGAATTTTTACTATGGAGACTTAGCTTAAACTCAAGTTCTCTCTGCAAGTCTGAAATCTAGTTCAGGCATTAAAAAGATTAGTAGAAATTTAAGAGAAAAAAATATTTTTCAACTGCCAATTCAATAACAGAATAAGTTCCAGCAAGCAGGGACTGATGAAACTGCTAATGTGTCATTTTGCAGAATCATTCTCACATTAGCTGAAATTTACACATATAATTATGCAAACAATAACTCCAGAAAGGGAAAACAGTGCCTATGGGCCTGACATGCTGATTTTCACAACCACACAGTCAGAAAAAAAAAAAAAAAAAAAAAAAAAAAAAAGTTTTCAAGAAAATGACAAATTTTACAGTCTATAAAACACATATACCAATGTTGCAATATAAAATAACTACATTTTTAAACTTTCAAAAGCATAAATCCTTTCTTGATCCCAGACCTGCCTCCAAATGGTAGACATCAGCAGGGTGGACCACAACAGACTGCTGTAGGCACTTAGCATTTCTTCTGAAATAACCCGAAATGTTATATTAAGACTGAAAGGACACCAGACTAAACTGAAAATTGGGATGAAATTTTCTGCACTTCAGTTGTGGGGTTTGCTTGTTTTGTAGTTTTTTTCTTCCTTATGGTACTCATGGCAGAAAGGATGGATACAAAATGGAGGATTCTAAAGCCAGATTCAGGTTCAAAGCTCTCATTGACACAGAAACCTCTTCTCCATTTGTGGAGCCAAACAAGACAACTGAACAGTAAATTCTTTGTCCGTGAATCTAGACCAGGAAATAGGAGATATGAAGGACCAAAAAGCAAGTCAACTATAAAATCATAGAATGGTTTGGGCTGGAAGGGATCTTTAGTTCCAAGCGCCCTGTAATAGGCAGGGACACCTCCCACTAGACCAGGTTGCTCAAAGCTCCATCCAACCTGGCCTTGATCGCTTCCAGGGAGGTGGCTTCCACAACCTCTCTGGGCAACCTGTTTCACTGCCTCACCACCCATCCAGTATCGAACATTGAACTCTATGTTCAAGTGAGAATGAGACTTCCCTAGAACTGTTCCAGTTTCCAGCTTCAGCTCCCTGTGCTGTTTCAGCATGCAGCCCAATGAATTTGAAGTGAAGTGTTTAATCAATCTCTGAAGTCCAGAAGAACTTCCTCCACTCCATTACTGTTCCAACTGTATGGCTCTGTGCACTATTTTCATGCCTTTTCCAAATCTTAATTGACACTTATTATTTCAGAATATCACTACCTAAAGTGAAGATCTGCTTTTTTTAAAGCAACATTTCTCCTCCTTTTTTGCAGCTTACCACATTGAGGAGTTGCAACACAACATCCAGACGAGTTCCTCACTCCAGTAACTATTACCGCCTAAGGGGAATGTCATCAAGCACAGAGAAAGACCTATTTCTTCACTGCAGGCACTTAACAGAATATATGCATTTAATTGTCTGTTTGTTTGTGAGAACGTCACAGTTCTTACAGCTGACATAGGCACAGCTCAATGGCAACGTGTCAGAAGAGTGTGACAGAAGCTAGGAAGCATGGAGACAGGCTTCTGAGAACTGTGAAAATCTCTGAGGACTCCTTCCACTAATTTAAATAATTACACATCTTTTAGAGCTTCTCAAAGGTAGCAAATTACTACTTTCTGATTATTGTGTTTATAACATATAAATGCATAAACATTAGCTAGAAAACTAGACTAAATAGTTTATATTTACATGAATTTTCAGGTGACCCATTTTCTGTAGCAGTTCTAATCTGCTGGAGCAATGGTGGCACCCTGTGGTAAGAAAGATAAGCCTACAAGCTGTTGAACTGCTGCACAGTCCTTCTGGTGCACAGTCCTCACTTCTCTCCTACTTAAAATGATGCTCCGAATTACCAGGTAAAACAGACAAAAGAAGCCTCAAGTTTCATTACATATCAATGTGTCAAGTACTCCATGTAGACTTCAGCTTTCATTCCCAAGTATGAGTAGGAGAGACTGCAGTGCTATAAATCCTGAAGCAGAATGTGCTGCTCAGGCCTCAGACAAATTCTGAAGAAAGTAAAGAGCCCTACAAACAACTCCGAGTCACTGTAAGACTGTGAGATGAAGTTGACTTGCACAGCACCCAGCACAGCTATAGGGCTGCATGTCAGGGCCTCCCAAGTGTTACTGAAACAGCCAAATGATTGATCTTGTCCAATGATTTGCAGTTTGTGGCTTTGCAGCAGGGCTGCAGAATCTCTGTGAGGACAGGGCAGGGTGGCCTACCAGTTCACATCTGGCTCTGGAAGGTTCCACGTGGTTCCGGAAGATCCTGCTGCAGGGCTCAGCCAATCAGCAAAGCCAGCAGCGCTTGCTGATTTAGATATGAGAAAAAGCAAAGCCTGCCTGGGGCACGGGTGTGACGTGGAGATTTGTAAATCGTGAGCTAGAAAATGTTTTACAAAAATCAAAAATTGCCATTTGGCAAGTTCTGCTATGGCCTACTTAACAGATTACAAGCAAATTAAGTATTTTTCTGTTCCAAATTCCAGAGCCTCTGCAAATTTCATAATATTTGTGAACGGAGATGTTCATTTTGATTTACATTCCAAGCCTCTGTTTGGATAAGATCCCTTACACAGGATTCTGAATAAAGCCCCACAATGTATTTGCTATTGCAGCGACTGATCTTGTGTTCTATCCCAACATGTGTATTGGTTATACTTTGGGTAACAGAAATAAAAATGACTTTGGTATAAAGGAATTTGGGAGATGTGAAAAGGAGTAAGATTTTTGTGTTAGCTTCATTTGGAATCATAAAACTTGACATTTGTTTTAGTGCTGATTTATACGAAAACTTCCTAAACTGGAAGTACAGTCACCAAAACCTGATTGTGAAAGTTCCCAAGCTGATGTGTAGGACACCATTAATAGTTTGGTGCCATGACCACTGACCAGTAACAGTTGTCTGTCTCCAGTTAACAACAATTAAAAAGTAATTTAATTTTACAATTAAAAAGCAATTTTTTTGTAAAGACCCAATGAGAGCTGAAACTGGACCAAAGAAACATTAGATGGTCTGAAAAACACAAAGCCTATTCTCACAGGTAACTAGTGATAGGACAAGAGATAATGGCTTTAAGTTGCACCAGGGGTGGTTCAGGTTGGACATTTGGAAAGTTTTCTTCTCAGCAAGAGTGGTGAATTGTTGGCACAGCCTGCCCATGGAGGCGGTCACTGTCATGGAGGTTTTCAAGAAAAGGGCAAAAGTGGCACTGAGTGACATGGTTTAGTGGTACGGTGGAGATGGAGTGATGTTCGGACTAGGTGATCTTAGTGGCCTTTTCCAACATTAATGATGCTGTGATTCCATTTCCATTTCCAGAAGATGAATTCTGGAACTACTGGGCCATCCTGATTGATCCTTACCACTCTTGCTCCTCC
Source organism: Bambusicola thoracicus (assembly GCA_002909625.1). Taxonomy (NCBI): domain Eukaryota; kingdom Metazoa; phylum Chordata; class Aves; order Galliformes; family Phasianidae; genus Bambusicola; species Bambusicola thoracicus. Next base: position 8,017 of record PPHD01028353.1, read on the forward strand.
TTCCTTATCTGTAGGAATTCTATCACATATTCAAGGAAATATTTTTAACAGAAATCTCTTCTGTGTTTTTCAACATCTCCACAAAGGAGACACTTCTGCCAATAACAGGAAAAACCAATAGGAAAAATGTCTAAACTCACTGGCTATATTTTTTAATTTAACAAATTTATCATAGCTTAGTTTCTGTTTGAAAAATGAGTTAAAGACTGCAAATAAGAGAACAGCAGCCATTTGTTGGATGATAGGATACTAATTTTCATAAAATGAGGAAAACAGAATTACAGTCACGAGTGTTGAAATGCACTAAGAAAGCACTCCATCTTCCCTGTGATTACATGTCCTTCAGTCATGAGTTCTAAAATGTAGCTTTTCTGAGTACAAAATGAAAAAAAAAAGAACAAAAAAAGGCAAGCAAAGCAATCATATAAACCAGTTAAATCATAATAAATCACAATAAACCAGTTCATACTTTTAAGTTCTTAATCTTTTCCTTCGTATCTTCTCACTTTTTTTTTTTCAAATGAAGGTCCAAGGGGTATATAGACACCCAGCAAGTCTAAATAGCGAGTTCTGCTGCAGCACTGTCCATTAGTTCATGATAAAGACAGCATTTGTTCTTCTTCACAAAACTATCCCCAACCAAACTTCAATCCATGTAATCATGAAAAAAAGACAGTGATAAATTTTGTTAGCCAAAGGCTGATACCAGAGATCTGCTCTCACACAGAAACTGAGACTTCAACTGTCTCTGTTAAAGAAATCGTTCAAAATCTCCATCTTCAGAAGAGCAATTTCCTCAATAAAAACATCTGTGCAGTCACTAGAATCTTAGTTTAATGGCTACTGAGAGTAAAAAAGACAAAAATTAAAGCTGAATCTTTAACTGATGGAATGGAACAGGAACATAACCACAGTTCTATAGCTGGAATAAGAACCACACTGCCTGAAAAATACTTTTTGCCCAAGGAGCTTGCATTTTTTTATTCTGATTTAATTGCTTTCTATTCATATTTACAAATTTATCCCATTCTCACTTTTTTTTTTTTTTTTTTTTTTAATAATCAAATACCAGAAGTACCAGAAACGTTGAAGTATCCTCTACATATCATGCACATGTACAAACCACATAGCTTGTCAAAATACACTGCTTCTGCAGGGGAAGTATATTACACCACACGCAAGAGTGAAGTATCTGCTCCTTTCCATTTCAGTACCAAAGCAGTGGCCCTGGCTTATTGCACACAGCAGGACTTTGGTCCCCTCTGTTTGGGTACATGATGTGCTTTCTAGTGGATACTCAAGCAACAAAGAGAGACAGATTTGTGACATACACAGACAAACTGTAAAGCATCCACTGAATGCAGTGATGTCCAGATTTCACCTACCTCAGGCTCCTACATTCTGATTAGATTCAATTTACTCCATTTTCAAACAGTAAATCAATACTTAGAAGAGTACTGAGTTTATGTCGTTACATAAACTAATAACATTAGCTCAGCTCAGAAATGAGAGGTGAACACATTTCCAATTATTTTCTCTTTACATACTCTATCTCACAAGTGCCAAGCCACTCTGCATCATATTTGAAACATAATGGCTGTCAGTCAAAGACCCTGGTGACTGGAAAAAGGGAAACTTCACTCTCACTTTTAAGAAAAGGAGAAAGGGAAATCAGGGAACTACAGGCCAGTGAGCCTTGTGGTGTTGCCTGAGACAATCACAGAACAGATCTTCCTGGATGAGATGTAAAGAAACATGCAAGATGAGGAGGTAACCAGAGAAAGCCAGCACACCTTCCCCAAAGGCTGATCATGTCTCGCCAATCTGGTGGTCTGGGGAAGAGAAGGCTCTGAGGAGACCTCATTGCAGCCTTCCAGAACTTAATTGAGCATATAAGTGGGGAGGGACCAAAATTTACACATCTGCTAGTGATATGACAAGGGAGAATAGCTTTTAATTGAAACGGGAAATTTAGGTTAGATATAAAGAGGAAACTCTTCACTTGGAGGGTGGTGAAGCACTGGAAGAGGTTACACAGAGAAGTTGTGGATGACCCATCCCTGGAAGCATTCAACATCTGGTTGGATGGGGCCCTGGGCCATCTGATGTGACAACCAGCCCACAGCAGGTGTTTGGAACTAGCTGATTTCAAAGGTCCCTTCCAATCTAAGTCATTCTGTGATTGCATGATTCACTGATCACTGTCCAACTTAGATTGCTTATCACTTCACAAGAAATTCTTATAGATGTAACTCCAATAGTGTGTAACTGAACTATGCCTTCAAATCCCTTGCCATTTCATCTTAACATGGTTGTCCTAAAATCCAGCTTCGCTTAAACAATTTTGGTGTTTTATTGGTAATAGGATATCTGTCCTGTTAGAGACAAATAAAAGCAAAATTTCTCAACGCACATACCTTACTCCTGCAAGAAACCCAAAGTGCTTCTTCATTCATAAAAACTGCATGCATAAGAAGAATCACACACAAAAAAATCTTATACTGACTCTACATGTATTTCTCAAAATGAAATTACTGATCTAGATCAGACAGCAAAAACAGGTATTTCAAGCAAAAAGTAAAGGATGCAAAAAGCAATGTGAAACATTTGTTTGTCCCTTTTCAGGCTGGCAGTAATTGAGTGTAATAATTATTGTTTCAAACACATTGATGTGTTAATCATATATACAAAATAGGCTTTGCAGTGTATCTCATTAAAACAGACCCGTGTAAACTGACAATTTTTTTTCCCCAGCAGTTAACATAAAGAAAGATTTTAAAGGTCAGCTTCAATGCAGCTTATTTAGAAAGAAGCATTTTGAAGTGTCAGCCCTGAAAATATCATATTTTTCACTTCTCCCTCACAGCTCAAAGTGTTAGTCTCGATGACT
>PPHD01028354.1:0-10906 GCA_002909625.1 Bambusicola thoracicus
GAAGGTGCTCCGCCGCCGGGCCCCGGCCGCGCCGCCGCCCCCACGAAGTTGGGGCAACAGGCACCGGGCCGGGCCGACCTCCGCAGGCCGAGCCCCGAGGCCGGGAGCCGCGCCGCTTACCTTTCACTTGACTTTCATACTCCGCTATAATCTCTTTGTCCTTTTTGAATCTGCTCGGGGTTGACATTATCCGCTCGCTTCTTCCGCTTCTCCCTCTTCTCCTCTGCTTGGATTATTATTAATTATTAATTGTTATTATTATCCGGACGGGCTCGCCAGCTGCCCCGGCTCGACTCGAGCCCGAGCGAGCGCGGCGGAGGGCGCTGCCCCGCGGGAGCGCCGCCGGCGGAGCGGTAGTGAGGCGGAAGGCGGCGCTCAGACCAAGCCCGGCGCGGGCACCATCGCCTCCGGCAGCGCCTCCGGCAGCAGCAAGGCGCTCCGCGGCCCGGGGCCGCCGCAGGGCGGGGCGGCGGAGGGGCTGCCGGGGGGCACCGCTTCCACTAGGCGAGGGCGGGGGCCCGGCGGCTGCGCCCCACCATTGTTATCGCTCCTCGAGCGCCCAGGAAAAAGGAAGGGAAGAAGAGCGCGGGCGGCGAGAGGGGAGGGAGCGAGGAGAAGAGCTGGCTGCCGGCCGTGCTCGCTCCGTACGCCAGAGGCACTGCTTACTGCCGCCGCGCTCGCTTGGGTGGGGACTCCGGGCCGGCGCTCGCCCCGCCGCCGCTATCCCCGCGCAGCGGCGCCCAGCGCACGGCCCAGCCCCGGCGCGGGGCGGCACCCTGCCGCGCCCCGGAGAGGTGTCTCCGAGAATAAACTTCTCCCCGCCCCCCGCCGCTCTATTCTCCCTTCCCGCCTCCTCGGTCGCTCGCCGTGTTCCCGGTGGCGCCGGCTCGGCCTCCCCGCTGCTGGCAGCTGGGCCCGCAGGCCCCGTCGTGCCCCGCTGCCCCGAGGCGGGAGGCCCGGCGGGCGGAGGGAGGGAAGGGGCCGCCCCCGCCCCTGGCGAGCAGATGGCGGCCGGGTGCCGTCTGGGCGGCGGCGTGCGAGGGGGCCGCGAGGTGACGGAGGGGCCTCGAGCCGCCGGGGAAAGTTAAAGCTTCTCACTGCCGCCTCCGCAGAGCTGCGCGGGGCGGGAGGGGCCGGGAGGAGAGGCGAGCGCTGGGGACCCCGCGTTCCCCCTGCGGGCAGCGCGAGGCTTCGCCGCCGCTTTTCTGTGCGGCCCGCGGCTGCCCCGTGCCCGCCGCGCGCTAATGGGGCGTGGCGGCATTGTGGGAAGGCTGCGGCTCCCCTCGGGGTGCAGCTCCGTCCCGAGGGCTGTCACCGCCCGTCCTGGCGGTTCCCGTGGGAAGGAAACAAAGCAGGGTGGATGGCCGCCCGAAATCTTGCTCCATTGAGGCGCTGTGCGTGGCACACGGGGACCGAGGCCCCGCTGAGAGGATGAACGGCAGGCCAGTGGGCAGCGGTTGCTTGGCCCTGCTGCACACCTCGTGAGCCGGGCGCCGCAGTGAACAGAAGGCCGTCCGGAAGGGCAGAAAGAGTTGCAGGTGGGAGTGCGGCCCCCACGCCCTCGCTCTGGGGTGACTCCAGCAGTGCGGGGTCAGCCTCCGTCTCTGCCTGCAGAGCTGGCACCAGGCTCAGCCCGATGGGGCTGTGGAGGCTGAGCGAGCTGCCAGTGCCGCAGGCTGAGATGATGGCGCGTGTGCCAGGAGCTGAGCGCAGCAGTTGGCAGAGCCGGTAGCCGTGCTGCTTATAGGTCCCGTACTCCAAGCTTGGTGTCACCCACTGAAGGAGTCAGACGCGGCTCAGGTTGTAAAATCCTTTTCCCTGTCCCCTGGCTGCCCTGAAATTCAGCCTTTGGCTGAGAAGAGCTGAGGGGGAAGGAAAAAGCCAAAGGATGGTGGACATTGCTACCATTTGATGGGCAAGGAGTGTGGCTGTCGTTCTTGGAGTCCAAGTGAAATGTGAAATTCCAGGGCTACAGATGGAGACTTTGGGCTGCAGGCAGATCAGCCTTGAGGAGTTTAAAAGCAGGCAGTGGGGTTACGGGGACATGGAGTGCTCTGAGGCAAAGTTGCAGACAAGGAGTTTCCAAAGGTGGCTCCTGTGCGGTGGTGGTACGCACAGAAATAAAATACCTGTGGATTCTGTCATGGATGGGCAGTCTTGACACGGCCAGGCCTGACCCTTCAGGACAAACTGGAGTGGGCGGTGGGATTATCTGCTCTGGAGTGGTTTAAGCCAGCTACACAATAATTTGGCTTGATTTGAGCTCTAGTTCTACGAGGTTCTGGCCTTTGGAGGGAAGTGGCACACTTACTGTGTGTTAATGCTGACATCCTTGCCCATGTTTATATTTAAATCTTAATAAAACATTGCCTAAGCGTTGCAGCTAATCACTTCCACACCTCGACCATGTCTTCAACATACTAGTAGTAAGTGTTCACATACCCATGGCCATTCATCTTTCAGACCATTAAGCACCATTCTCTCCCCTGCTACTGGACCAAGGGCAGCAGGATTCTTGTTCTTCTTACTGTTTTCATGTGTTGTTCTATATAATTTTATTATGTGTCTTCCTTTTGCCCTCCCAGTAGAGCCTCTCCTCAGTGCTGATCCTGATCCAAATCACCCAAAACAGGAGAAAAATAATCTGAAAGCCAATTTAACTCCAAGCTGGACGCTTAAATTACATCCTTTGAATAAGATGCCCTGACACAGAAGAGCAATCGTCTTCGTAATCCCTCCTAACTCTGATTTCCATCTCAGCTTTTGATGCTTACGTCTTTCTTTCTGGCTGTTCTGGTCCATCTGTTAGCTTGGGGACTGGCTGATTTGCAAGACAGTGGGCCACTTTCCCGTGGGACACAGGACACTAACAGGAGATCAGCTGTGGACCTTGCCTAGTTGCACAGAACACAGTATTTCTGCAGCTGGTGAGGGTGGAGAGCGTGGTGAAGTTCCCTTGTGCCCCAAGTGAGGCTCTGCAGGTTAGCGACTCAGGTCAGGCCACTCCCCATCTGTCTGGTCTGGGAGCTGGGCGTGCAAACCGTGCCCAAAATGTGCCAGGGATTAAGAACGTGAAGTTGCTTACTTTCTCCTCTATGGAGGCTGAAGGACAGAGATCCGTCTTGCCACCGTTCCTGGGATGGGAAATACTGCCCAGATATTTCTCACCGGAAGAGTGCAAGATGGGGACTGGATTTCCATGTGTGTACCATCCTTTTCCTTCTGTGCTAGACGCTGCAGCCAGAGGATGTGCCTATCTGTGGTGTGGCAGGTAGAGAATTCCTGATTCTCTGCAATTGCCTGGGAAGGTAGAGAAACCCTGGTTTACCTCTGGAGACTGTTCAGCTCAGGGCTGCCTGTGCACGGCAGGATCATTGGCTAGGGATGGACTCGTGTTCCCAGCTGGCTTGAGCATGGCTGACTCAGAGCTGTGCATACTCTGGATCCCTGAGTTAGGGTTGGCCTCCAGGACAACCAGGATTGAGCTGGTTGAGAAATCTGATTTCCACCCTCCCACACCCCCTGCTCTTCTTTAGGGATAGCCAAAGGATTGTGCGTTATTACATGGTGGTAATCTTCTTTGAAGATGTTCGTGGCAGCTCAAGTCTCCAGACTCAATTCCGCACTGATTTACGCAGCCTGCAATCCCATGGCAAGGAGGGTGATTGCACAGGAACAGACCCTGCCTGGCTCTGCGACACCACATTTGAGGTGACTTACAGGATAGAGGAGATTATTACAGAAATTCCTGTCTTCTTTCCCCAAAGGGTCCCTGCAGACTTCCCATCGATTTCAAGAGCAGCAAGCGCTGGAGGTGTGGAACAGTTATATGTATATCCATAGATGGTGCTTCAAAATGCTTGGTTCTCCATGCTGTAATTCTGTGAACTCTAAATTAGTGCATGAAGAGCATATTCAGGTCTTGTCAGGGGGGGATGCAGCAGACATTGAAAATGTATTAGAATAAAGCTGGCTGAGAGCACATATGCTGTTGGAAGAGGCAGAGTTGTATGAAAAATGCAATGCAGTTGGGTACTGCAGCTGTACAATACAGGAGCAGAGTTTGTGAACCATACCTCAATGTACAGTTAGATAATCTACTCCATCAGGGAACTGGAAATCCTGAATTATGTATGATAAAGCAGAGATGTGTTTATACAGAGAGCGGTTCCTGCAATACTTGATGCAGTCAGTGCAAAAAAAAAAAGGAATAACACGAGCAAGCTGGATTCAGCTTGCTTGAAGACTTCGTTATTGCATTTCATTTATGCAGCCTGATGAGCTGTGCGGTATTTCATTTCTTGTGCTGCTAATAAAAATAGACCGTATGTAACTGATGGCTGGAATACCACCGAGCCCTGTGAGCACATAATGAAATGCAGCCTTAGACAACAAAAACCTACACTGATTTTCTTTAGGCTGAAAAGAAGACAGAAATAATTCATCATGCTTTACAATTGCAGTCAATCAGTCATTTAACTGTTGGGCAGTAAGTCTCTAAATGAAAGACCGAGCATTAATTGAAACAATGAAACATTCGACTGTTAGTGGAAAAAACAATAAGAAGCTGCATTCAGGGAGCTTGTTCAAATGTTTGTCACTGATAAGACGCACATTTCTATAGAATCAAATCTATTTGCTCGGGAATGAGATTATTTTAGTAAATATAGTTGCTTATCTAAGGTATAAAACCAGTGAAGCTTTTTTTCTCCCTCCCAATCAGTGCAGCACTTAATGCTGCTCTGTGCTCATAAACTCCTGAGACACGGAGACAAAATCTGGGATAATGGGGTTTGTCACTGGCTGTAGAAGAGCTGGGAATTCACCCTGTCTGACCTGAAAGTGAGTGGCTTTAAAGCATTCAGCTGGATCTCTACAGCTATGAAATGAGGCTCTGCGTGCTGCCTGAACTTCAGTAGTCCAGGAAAGGCATTTCCCTCATCTGAGCTTCTACGTGAAAGCTGTCACTAATCTTCCATTTCCAGGAACAGTACTCTGACCACTGACATAGGAGCATTGCTGGTGAGGTCCTGTGCACGCCATCTCTTCTGGGAGAGAAGCCCTACGGGTTTAATGTGTACCTCCTTGGATTACTGTTTTTGTCTGTTGACGGATTGCTGGGTTTCTTTCAGACACAACGATCCATGTGCCCATTTTGTTAGCTTTACACACCTAAATTTAGGCAAATGAAGGCACATGCCTATTCTAAACATGTCATTTAACCTCCTTCAGGAGACAGCCAGGAGATGTGGGCTCATCCTTGGCGGTGATTACTGCACTTCACTTATTTTAGATACTTATTTTAGGATGGATTTTGTTCCATTTTTCCTTACTGTCCTAACCAGGAGTCATAGCAGACAGGAGGGACATCCTCTTTTGAAAACCCGAACGTAACATGCTGAATGTCACCAACAGTCTGTTAGAAATATGGATATTAATTTTAATGCCTCGCTCCCAGTTAAAATGCACAGATACGCACCTGCAGATCATTTGTTCATTTCCTATTTGTAGTCATTTGAAGGAATCTTCTTGGCCTGTTGTTTGAAGGAGAGTTCAGGAAAAAATACCATTGGGTAACTTTCTGTATATGTGTTGTGTACAGCCAAACTGGCCGTGTTCAAATGCATGTGACAGCTTTGTCAGCACGGAATGCAAAGATCTTCTGAATCCAGTGGGGAATTGTTGATATCACAGAAGAAAATATCTTCCAGGTAAAGTCACTGGCTTGAAATGAAAGAGAGCCCTCTGTCTCAATAAGGTAAGGTAAGATTCCAGCCCTGGAGGACTGATCGTGTCTGGTATGTGAAAAATCGTTTTATTTCTTGTAAAACAAAAAGAAAAGGACCACAGCCAAAGCTCCTGACATTCGTTTAGTTGCTACTTTGTTTGAAGAAATTCATGAGACTTAAAGCAGTAATTGGTATGTCAATAGTTAGTCCTCTGGCTTTAGCATCATGAAATGCAGTTTAATGTTTCCTTGTTAATTTCTTCATTTTGAGCGGTGCTAATAGGACTAATGACATAACTGATATATGGAAAGTTATGAGGCTAATTTGTGCCTTTTACTGTTATTAGGAACATTATCCTTCTCCCCGTGGTGTTGCTATTCACTTCCCAACTAGCAATTACAAAGAGGGATAGATTTGGGGTAGTAACTTTCTCACTTAATGAGAAGAGACTGAGGCGGCTTTGCTGGTTTAAAGAAGACGCATCTGAGTAATTACATTCCCAGTGCAGGCATGGCATTCTCTGTAGGGCTACTTTCATCCTGTTGGTAGCCTTTGAAGCCCCCGTATTCCAGATCTTCTCAGAATGATGATCAGAATGCCCAATCTGTAAGCATCACACACCTAAATTTAGGCAGCTGCATGTGCCTTACACCTGCCAGCTTACCAACACCAGCATTATTCTGGATCTTTATCTCACTCCTTAAACTTAACAGCTGTATTGTGCAGAATAGTGTCAGGAACTTTTATGGTTTGGCTTTTCTTTCCAAGCCTGGTGGGAGAACATCGGTGTGCTTGAGAGAGCTCTTCCAAGTGAGCCTGAGGGGCCAATTCAAGTCTCTGATGAGCAGATAATTGCAACTCTGATAATTAGCTTTTGGTTTTAAATTTTCCGTTTGCATTGTTTATGTTTGTTCAATCAGTTCTCAGCTAAAAATGAAGTACTTCTGCCACTTCATTACTCCTGACCTTCTCACACTAATGACTCTGAATGGAGAACGTTAAAAGTTGGAGTGAATTTAACAGAAGAGAATGTGCTCCAAGGAACAGCAGAGAATTGAGAACACTGTATTTTTTTAAATTAGTCCTATATGCTTCATCATGCTGTTGCTGTCTGGCTTTAATGAGAATGCTTACATGAATAAGGCTGTCGGATCGCACCCCCAGCATTTAATAGGGGTACGTAACTCCTAGTCTTGCTATCCTTATATGGCCTAAATAGGCCAGCTAGATCTTTTAGAATCTCAGCTTTTGGGGCTGCTTCTGTCCGTGCCAGTAGCTTAAAGGTTGTGAGCCACCCTTATTTGTCCCAAAAGGGCATTAATTTTGAAACCCAGCAATGACACTCCAAATGTCAGCCCTGTTCATTTTGGCAGAAACATCCGTCTAGTGCGCATATTTATTAGTGTGGGCCAGAAGGGTGGGAACAGCTGCAGCCTATCAGGCTAAAAAAGTGCACCGCTATTAATGGTCTACCCAAGATGCTGCTGTTGCCCTGATTCAGCCCCTTGGCCTACCCTCTGGCTGTGCCCTTCTCCAAGAGCAAGGCATATGTGGAGAGGAACAAGAGAGGAAAAAGAAAGGCCATTTCTGTAGTATTTTCTCTAATGATGAGTAGTAGCAGTGTGCTCAATTTAATTTTCCCCCAGGTACTTCTGGCTTTTCTGTTGCAAAAATAAGAACCAGAATCATGGAGGGGGGTGTCGGATGGCCAGATCTCCAGGCAAGTGGAGTTAGGAAGGGATACAGGCCCTGACGTGCACTTGAGACCTGGTATTTCTACATTTTGCACCCAGCTGTTGGTGTGAGCTGGGTGGTAGCAGCTGGAAAGGCTTCAGGCTGCAGAACGAACTGAATCGAGACCTCCTACTTCTTGGACAGCTGTTCACTGAATTAAAAGGCAACGTGAAGGCATTCTCCTAACATCGGGTTTTAAAAGACACGGGTAACCCAACAACACTTCTTTCAAACACCTTATACTTGTGTCATCCTCGAAAGGGACGGTGGTCCTTGCTGCGGTCTCCCCCTCAAAATATGGAACACCTAGCCCTGGGCTAAGAGGGGACTTGAAACATTTCTCTGTCCTTAGCTTTTCTTAATGCCTAGTTGTAAGAGGCTCTCTTCATGTAACATGCAGGGTTTGGTGTGAATTTAGAGTTGCTTATGTTTTCCTAAGGCCATGCCGGCTTCCCTGCAGCAGAGGCACGGATGCACCAGGGGCTGGGCACGCAGGAGGTGCTATGGGTATGCATGTCTCTTATTGGACCTGATATCACGTCATATCCTCAGGTTGCAGCAGACCCTCTCCGCACGTTTGGGCCACCAGTTCTCATCAGCTGGAGATACAAAGAGGTTTGAAGGTCAAATGGGATGACCTCAGCTTCACAACTGTGGCTTCAGAGTAAAGCTTTCAAGTTTTCATCCCGTAGGCCAGGAAGACATCCTTTACTAAAGAGAATCGGCAGGGAATTTAGGGAGTTTGAGTTAGTTTTTCTTTTTGTGAAGGGTGCATTTCTTTGCCCTTTTCTTAGTTTTAGTTTCTTTTTGTTATTTGTGTTCAGTAGCACAATGTCACAACAGTGTGCACAAGTATTACAAAATGCACATTTTTTTCTATGTGAGTAATGCATAAATATGTTACATACACACATGCAATGGGGTGTTTATATATTACTCTGCCTCTGTCATCTGTTTCTCACATGCACACACATAACCGAAAGCTTTATGTTGACAATAACTGCTTCAAAAATTATTTCTACCAAATCTCTGTCTAACATAATCCCCAGTTTTCAGCAGTGCAGAAGACAAAGATGTGTAGAATGCGTTTCCTGGGGCCCTCCAGTGCAGTTTCCAATGTAGAACTTCAAAATATTTCAGATGTCAGAGCTCCCTCAAGTGGGAAGACGAGGAAAGCAAACTGGTGCGAGGAGGAGGTTTCCTACAGACCAACCAAAGCTTCTAAAACTCAAAGAGAAAACATATATAGCAGACATTTGTTCCTGTTGAGTTGGGCGGCATGGATTATGCAGCCACGATGAAGATTTGTTATATTAACTTCCTATCAATATCATTCTCTGAGATCATAGAATCATAGAATCATAGAATTACCCAGGTTGGAAGGGACTTCAAAGATCATCAAGTCCAACCGCAGCCTAACCATAGTACCCTAACTCTAACTACCCTCTGCTAAATCATGTCCCTGAGCACCACATCCAAACGGCTCTTAAACACATCCAGGGATGGTGATCCAATGGCTGCAGCAAATATAACACAAAATACAAGCCGTTTGTTTAAATGTATGTGAACAGGTGCAGGTTTGCAGTCATAGCACAGATTAGCAGTATATCTGTATATCTACAAGGAGCTGCTGCCTCCTTTTGCAGGCTTCCAAGTGTGACAGTGAATGAAGACATGCCCACATGGGTAAGAGTGTAACCCAGGCAAAGTAACACATTCACAATTATTCAGCACAGATATTCAGCACAATTATTCATGAGGTTTCCAGTATTTCTTATTCTGGTTGTCATTCTTTCAGTGGCTTTCATATCCCAGAAATCTTTGTTGTTTCTGGGGAAACGATACATTGTGACATGCATTTTATCAATATCTTAAATTGTTTTTCCTGAATATGGTTTCAGCTGTCACGTGTATTAATAATGATTAGACTGACAAATTAATAGCATTACACTGATAAATTTATAGGAGAAGAAAATTAATTAATGGAATTTAATATTCCTTTCTAACCAACTTATGCTTACGTAGTTGACAATGTCAAGTAGTGATTCAAGTGGTAGATTTAAAAATGGGCTGACAGCAGATGAACAGTGCTGGGTACACCAAGGAGAAGAGTCAGCGTGATGGCTGCAGTTTGATGGTGGCTCAGCCTATGAGAATCTGCATCAGAGGCAATGGTATCAGATACAACAACAGCACTACGTAAATCACGTGCATTGTTATACATTCTCAAGGTACGTAAGATGTTGCCTGGCAACTGTGTGTGTCCTTGTGATTTTAATTATTTCTCTGGTACCGCATGATCATGGAATTTAGAAAACTGGCTCTGCATGATCACTTTTAAAATGGCATTAATTAAAAACTAAAGTTCCTTTCTCCAGTCATCAATGTGCCTTGTCTTAATCAAGCATCTTGTGCTTCTGATGTTCCTAAGCATACATTACAGTATTGCAGTTCAATTATAATTATACAGAAGCAGTTTTCTTTCCCTTGAGTTTTCAGGATTTATAGGATTTATAAAACATCCTTCACGGAATAAAAGGATGCTTTTTTTCTCTGGCAGTTTATTCATTCATCTCCGTGCCCAGGGAGGCATTTTGTTCTCCTGTTTGTTGGACCTCCACTCTGCATAAGGGAAGCTACAAATAGTCAGGCTGTCTTGTTGCATGTCAGTCATTTACAACATGCTTCATATGGATTAGATAAGCTAAATACACTCTGAAAATGAGATCTGATATAAAAATATGTTGCCAGGTTTCTGTAAACTATAACTAGCTACTGCACTATTACTTAGAAAGGCTAAGAATAGGACATGTTAGTAAAACACTTTGAAATCACAGACCTGATGCACATTCCGGTCTATGGTCTTCAGTACGCTGGCCTCTGTTGGAGAGCACACTCAGAGGAGGAATTGAAAATCTCATGAATCTTTACAGGTTCAGCAGGAAGGGGTGACACTGCATTGTCACCCATTCCCTGTACCACGCTGGCAGGACACCCAGCAGTGTGGAGCCACCCCGTTGTTCCAGCCCACTTTGATGGGGTGAATTAGAAGTAGTTCTCCTATTCATAGAATCATAGATCATAGAATGGCCTGGGTTGAAAAGGACCACAATGATCATCGAGTTTCAACCCCCCTGCTATGTGCAGGGTCACCAACCACCAGACCAGGCTGCCCAGAGCCACATCCAGCCTGGCCCTGAATGCCTCCAGGGTTGGGGCATCCACAGCCTCCTTGGGCAACCTGTTCCAGTGCCTCACCACCCTCTGAGTGAAAAACTTCCTCCTAATATCTAACCTAAACCTCCTCTGTCTCAATTTAAGACCATTCCCCCTTGTCCTGTCACTGCCCACCCTCGTAAACAGCTGTATCCCCTCCTGTTTGTAAGCTCCCTTCAAGTACTGGAAGGTCGCAATGAGGTCTCCCCGGAGCCTTCCCTTCTCCA
>PPHD01028355.1:0-10906 GCA_002909625.1 Bambusicola thoracicus
GGAATATCGTGGAGCAGATCCTCCTGGAAGCCACGCTAAGGCACACAGAAGGGCGGGAGCTGCTATGAGACCGCTCGCAAGGGCAGGTCCTGCTTACCAACACAGCGCCCTTCTATGATGACATAGCAACAGCCACTGGTGTCATCTACCTGGATTTCAGCAGGACCTTTGACACGGTCCCCCACAGCATCCCTGTCTCAGAACTGGAGAGATGGATTTGATGGGTGGACTGTTCAGCGGATGAGGAACTGGCTGTGAGATTGCACCCAGAGAGCGGTGGTCGATGGCTCATTGTCCGGGTGGACATCAGTGCTGAGTGGTGTCCCTCAGGGCTCAGCCCTGGCACCAGAGCTCTTTAATTTCATTACCAATAGCACTGACGGTGGCACGGAGGGCACCCTCAGCAGTCTGCAGATGACACCGAGCTGTGTGCTGCGGTGACGTGCCCAAGGGGCAGCCCAAAGACAGCGAAGTTTCAGAGTGACCTTTCCATAGCAAATCCAGCTTCGGGCTGCCAGCTCGTGGCAGCACAGCCCATCGGCTCCCTGCACCTGCGCCTTGGGGCACAGCAGCTCATCTCACAGACCCTAGTCAGAAAGTGAGCACAGCCCTCCCAACCCAGTGGAACAGACAAGAGCAGCCTCCCAGGCTAGCACGGGTTTCTCTGTGATGTCAAGTGCTGCAGATCAGAAGCAGGATCGATACCGCACTCCCCTGCAAAACCAGCTCTGCAATGAGGTTACTGAATTGACGCTGACTAGAAACAGAAGTAAACCTGACCCCATCGATTTTCATTTTCCAAGCAAAAGCAGAGAGCCGGGAGACTAGTGGTGCCAAGAGTGGAAGGCTAATTTGGCAGCAGGGTTAATAATTATTTCATACTTAATATCCATGTTCTTGGTCCCGCTGAGATTCAAGATTTCTCTGGGCCCGCATATCTGTGTAAAGTTTTGCATGCATTTAAATGGCCGTGGGATCTAAGCCCAAGTTGTTACTAAGTACCAGGTAAGCAAATTTGCTTAATAGGATTTTTAATTTGCCATCATCCTTTTAAAATGCATTTGTTCTCCGCTAAATAGTAATAAATTAGCCTAACAGCAACCAGTCACATTTCTTTAGCATCTTGGAGGCATCTCGATACGTTTTACCAACCACAGCAGCCCGGCGAGGCCAAATCAAGTGACACGGGTAGGTGTCACAGGACCTGGTCAGAAGATGGGCTCCTTAATGCAGAAGGCCTGAACTGCTCACTCACATGTTGAGAAATGTATTTTTAATTCCAAGTGGGAGAGGAGAGGTGCAGGAGCTGCAGTTTGAGCTGCTGATAGGAAGAAATCCTTCAGCTGATTTTTCTGCCCTGCCCACCTATGCTCTCCCCACCTTCACACCCCACGGAACTGAGAAACACAGAACAAACCCAATCCTTTTAGGGAAGCCGATGCAGGCTCACACACCTGAGCTCTGGCACACACGGACTCAGCCTGGTGCCTTCACTGCTGCATATACCAGTGCCCCCAGTTGCCTGCCCAGCACTACAGCAGCTCCTCCCCGCTCTCAGAGATGCAGCAGAGCGCTGTGCACAGCCCATGCTTGCCAGCACCTGGCACTGGTTTCAACAGCCAAAGACCAACAGCGACTACAAACCTTTTATCCCAGGGCTTACCTGCTTCTCAGAGCTCCGTCCTACCTCCCATTCCCTCCCTAAGCCCAGAGGGGTGTTAGCCCGCAAGAGGCTGAAGAGGTGGCAGACACCCACCTCTGAACCCTCTCCATTTTGTCACTCCTTTGTTTCCCACAGCATGTACCACAGCCCCATGCAATGCCCAGAGAGGCAGAGGGGCTGGGCCAGGCTGACACAGGGAAGCCGTGCTACCTCTCCTCCCAACAGCCACATCCTGGCCACATCACTCTTCCTTCTCTCTCCACCAAACCAAGCTGTTCATCAGAGTGTAGCCGAATGGTAATGAAGCACTTGGTGGAAATAGATTTTTTGTTCCGCCTGGTTGTGGGCTGCTGGAGACAGGGGTCATTAGCTATGCATCACTAGCAAGCAGCCGTTCCCTCATTAGCAGCCCGCTCGTCTACTTCATCCACCTACATCATTGGTACAAGAGAGAGTGCCCAGCCATTATTGCCCTCAGTAGAAGCTCAGCATAATTGGCCTAGGAGAAAATACAGGTTAAGAGGACGAACAGCTCTGCAGCTAACACGGCTTTGCCAAGTCATGATTTTATGAGCTCAGGGAATTGCCTGCCCCCAGGTCCTGGAGCCCTAGGCACGGCACTTAGCCTGCCTGTCTGGGTCTGCCAAAGAAGATGGGCTGCTTCTAATCCTCGTGGCTACAGGAGGAAAGAGCCGCTCCTCGAAGGGCTGCCAGCCAGGTGGATGAGGTTACGCTTCCTTTTCTTTAATTCTTTGAGACGCATCACCTGAGACGCTGGCAAGCAGCCTATTTCTAGTGCTGGAGACCCCGAAAACCCCAAGAGGGAAAACAGCTGCAGGGGTTGTGCCCAATGTGGGGTGGCCGGGGGCCGTTGTGCGATGGCCGCACGTCCTCCTGGGGGTGGTAGCACTGCAAAGAGCGTCCCAGAAAGCAAGGAGAAGCCTTAGCAGTGAGTCAACCTGCAGCATTCCGATAAACTTCCCTGCAAACTGCTTGAAGAGTTTTAATTATTTACACGGACAAATGACACAGAGTCGTGCATGAGGCCTTTTTGATAGCGTTGTTCCTGCAGGCTTCCCTCTGCCCCCTGCAGAAGCAGACGTCTCACTCTCCGCATAGAGGCCAATCCATAATACAGACCTTGCCTATCTTACCAGTACAGAGAAAGAAATTCTCATCAAAGCACCGCCTTCCACCAAGAAAAATCAATTTTCATTTAAATCAAGACGTTGCAGAAAATCCCAATATCACGAAGTCCGTTCCGTTTTTTAAAGCGAAACAAAGCATTCGAAAATGCCTTCTTCAGAATGACTTTTCCAAACAAAATCATTGTTTCTGTGCTTCAGAATTACTGGCGGGCTGCGAAGGCTGAAACGGGAATGAAATGTTTAATTTTGGAAGAGCATATGCTTCATCAGAACATGTAGCGCCCGCTTCGGAGCTGAAGGAAGAAGCGATGCTGCAGACCTTCCTGTCTGCTCAGCCTCAACAAAATGCAGGAATACTTTTTGCTTCCCACGTGAAGGCGGGGTGTGGATTCCTGTTTAATGGCTGCTCTGCTCCACCCCGGAGGCAGCTGTGTTCCAGCCCTCTGCAAACCCTCTGTTCCACGTGCGAAGGGCTCTGGCTCTGGAGCTGACAGCGGCGCGCTGACAGCAGCCTCCTGCCACGGCTGGCCAGAGCAGCGAGCAATAGATCAACATTCCTGTCGCACTCGCTGTCACTGCCCGGCCGTTAGTGGGCAAAGTGATGGATCCGCCGGGACTGAATTAATTGAATCCCCGTTCTACAGGCACTCTCCAGAGACAGAAGTTGGACAGAGCGATGCGTGTCTTTGGCACAGGAGCGCAGCTTTTGCTTTACAGTACCTCCTTCCCAGAATATGTTTAAAAGTGATTAGCAGTTGGCACACAGCAAACTGACAGGGAGCTTCGTTACCTGTACCCAAATCTATGGGCAGCACATCTCCTCCGCTCTGCGCTCACCAGGGAGAGACCAAGGGAAGGGGCACCGTAGGTGACCTGCCCTCCCAGACCAGTCCTGGGACAGCCTCATAGATTCAGAGCCTGCCTCTGCATGCCGGGTCCTTTGGCTTCTCCCCCAACAAACCAATGGGCGATTAGTGCCCATCTGCACAAGCGGGACCGAGGCATCCGCCAGCCTCACAAGGGCCACGGGCTGGAGAAGGGAAATCTCTGCCAGAGTAGGTGAAGAAATCCCTGCTCGATTCAATTCCAACCTGGAGGAAGGAGCAAAGGGTTTGCTGTTCCTGTCCCACTGATCACCAGAGCGAATGGGCTTGTTGCAAAGAAAGAAGGGCGCGTGGAAAAGGGAGCACTGAAAATGGACTGTGCAAGAGAAATCCTGCCTAGTGCCCTTCTGGTGGGAGCTCTGTGCTCGGAGCAAGCCTCCCTTCTGAGCAGCACGTGTGAAGGCATGGGGACTCACACGGCTCAGCAGCAGCGGAGGTCCCTGGAATGCACGGACGTTAGGCATGCTCTCAGGGGACAAACAGCTTCTGAGTCATTTCGTAGCCTTCAAACGTGGGTTTTGGGCACAGGGTAATGAAGAGATGCAGAAAAAAAAGCCTTGAAAACACTGAGTTTTTCATCTTTTACTAAGGTGATGTGGGAAGGGGTGGGATCGTGTGTCTCGGTGGTAGAGCAATTCATGAGGCCCACAAGCTTGCCTGAAAGGAGGCAAGGCAGTCCTAGAGAGATCAATCACAATTTTATCTACCCTTTTCAAGTTCTCATTTCTTTTTATCCCATACCGCCAGATAAAATCTCTGCCTCAAACATGGGTAAGGAGATAGAGCTTCATTATATTATTCCAAAAACATTAGATGCTGTAGGCTTTGGCCTTTTATGAGTTCACTTTGCTGGCACTCCCCTCTCTGCCCCCCCCCAGATCTCTTCCCTTTAATATTTTTTTTCTCTCCAAGCCAGAACAACAGGCACAAAACTAATTACGTGATATTTCAGATCCATGTTGTGTTAATGGCACCAGATCGCGTGTGACATTTCCGACTTGTTAGACTATTATTCTCGCTTATTGTTATCTCTGCTGCTCTGAATACAGGCTCAGGGCTTTATATCCCCCCCATGCACCAGGCTCCCACCCCTTTTTCCCTCTCTTGTTCTCATTTATCAGCCTAGGAGGATCTGTGAATATTAAACTGGGCCGTGCTGGCTTGCTCTGCTCATTGTGGGCACAGGTGGAAGGGAAGGTAGGAATGGAGAAGCAGAAAAAGACAGACAAAAACAAATGCGGACAGGGATTTGTGGGCGAGAGCCACAATAGCAGGAGCCTGCCTGGGGGCATCGCTGACTTCAAGCGGAGTTGTATCAGGCTGTGAGATAGCGCCCATCCCTCAGGTGTCCTTCCAGTGAGGAACGGCATTCTCACCTAGCTTGCACTCCCCAGGGATGGATGGGATGCCACGAGGGCCCCTTCTGATGTAGCTTCATCTCCCAAATACCTTGCTTGAAATATAAAATTGTTGCTTCTGCCCACCTGTGGGACTGGCTGCGGAGGTAGTGAACCTGAGTGAATCTTGAGCTCCTGGGCTACTGGAGGAGGTGACAACAGCACATCACTGTCTTTAACATAAGACACGCTAGTAGGTTACATCATATCTTTGGCTTCTGCTGTTGACCATAAACCCAAAGAAATGTCCTTTAGGTTCAGTGATGTAGGTTTAGTGATGGAGGCTGAGGTCAGAAAGCACAACAACCCAGCAAACATCAACTGCTTTGTAGCTGCAGCACAGGGCAGAACAAACGGCAGGATTTAAGGGAAGAGCCTCCTGCCACCATATTCCTCTCAGGCAAATATCTGCAATGCTGCCTCGGGGGACAGAGCTTCCTGCAGGAGTATTGATGCACAGCTGCCGTCCCTTCAGGGCTAGTTCACGGTCCCAGGGGGCAGAGGAACACAACATCACGTTGGGTAGCTTTAGCTGCCACTTCATCTGCCTGAAGAGCTCTGATATTCCTAGGACTGCTGAAGGTACTGGCCCAAACGCTGCCATCGTTTTGTTTCACTTCCTGAGTGATTGTGCTCCTGGGTCTCTTTAGTCATACAAATATAGCAGCTGATTTGTCTCCGCACAGCACTCAGCGAGATGGAGGGTGCCAAGTTCCTCCCGCTGATATAGGCCGTGCAATCATTCCAACACAGAAGCTATAGAGAAAAAAAAAAGACCGAGAGGGTCCTCCTGACTCTGCTCCTGCTCACTGAGGCTTCCCAGCCTGACACAAACCACTCCTCCCTCTCCATCCAAATTCCCTCACTCTCTTCCAACGTCATCCCGTTCCTGCTCCCTGTTGCCACGACCCCACGCTGCTAGCGAGCAGCACTCCAGAGGATGCCCACCTGCCTGGCTCTGAATCTCCTTTTACTCTGTTAAGCATCACAGAAGAGATCCATACTGGCAATTAAAACAGGACCAAGGCGCTGGCTTCAGGCACCGTGTCATGCTCATCCAAGACATTTAACTGTCCACATGCTCCCTGGCCCACACCAGCCACCACTCTCCCAGACAGCCCTGGACGCAGTTCAGCGGATGACATGAGCCAGGGGCTGCCAGCAGTGAACTGCCTGAGAGAGGCCAAAGTTTAGTCGTATCAGCACAAACCACACCATGCCACTCCCCCTCAGGACCAGAGAAGGGATGCTGGCTCGTTGTATTTACTAGAACAGATACAACCTTGGTACAAATGAGTGTTGGAGAGGACTCCTTGCCAGGAATATAACCTCCAGTTTTGTTCCTCTAGGGCTCAATCCAGTAAGAGTTTGCAATCAGGCACTGTACTCTCCATGCCAAGGAGCTGGGAGAAAGCTGCCATATCAAAACCCAAACATTCCGGGTAAATTGCCTCGTGCAATTCTGAGCCTCTGTCTTGCTTTATTCCTCATCCAACTCTGATGCCATCAGGAGGGCTGAAAGTCTCACCAGCTACCCACAGCAGCAGCCCTTATGATGGAAATCTGGAGGCCACAGATGCAGGCAGGGCTTTGTGAGCTCCCAGACGGGACCGGGTTGTCTGTACGAGTCTGTGGGCTGTCGCTCATTTAACAGACACACAAAGAGACCTGAAATAAACTTCAGCTGGGAATAGGCTGCTTCCAGGAGCATCTGCAGGGATCTGCTGTGGGGAACAGCCTGATGGGATCTGCTCCAGGAAACGGAGCTGTGCCACTGCTGTGTGCCTGTGGGCCCCAGGCAAGCAAGGACAGCACACGGGGCTTCTATGCAACAGCCACTGTCTGGAGACACTTGGGCCACCCTTCAGGTCTGCAATCTACTCAAGCACTGTCTCTGAGCAGCTCCAGGTTCAGAGCCCATTTCTGTGGGGCCTCAGTCACTTTCTTGAAGAGGGGAAATCAAAAGGAGATGTCTTAGCAAGGAAAAGGGCAAGCTGCCATGGCTGCACGTGCAGCCCTCTTGCTGTGGGATCTGTCTCTCCTGCTTCAGCCCCACGCACTATGAACCAGGGCTCATAAGCACCCCCTGCCCAAGCGTGTGCCTCTGCTCCCTGCCCACCCCCAGCCCACCCCGTGCCTTCCCCCAGACCCACATCACCGCTCTTCCCTGGATCAGCAGCAGCAGCTGCAGCACAATATGCTCCACAGCTTGCTGAGGGGGATGGGAGGAGGAACAGCAAGATATAAATAAATAAAATAAAATATGTCTGGCTTAATCCTTTTATCACCGTACTTCTTTCAGTCGTTTACAGAGATAATAATCGCCCAGGCTCTGCAGGAAGCACTGATGGAAGCAAGCACAGAAATCCAGTGGCAGCACCCCGCTCTCTCATCTGCTGCCACCTGGGTGTGAGGCCAGACAACAAAGTGGGAGTGAGGCCGGACCAGCAGCTAGCCCAGCATGGCACTGCGAGGGAGCGGGTCGGCAGCAGCAGGAGCAGGGAGAAATGGGGAGGGGGCAGAGGCAGAGGCAAGCACCTCTGCAGGAGTGAGAGAGAGGAAGCAACATAAAGTGGCACAACGGTAACGAGGAACAGAGAGAGAGAGGGAAGAAACAATATGGCAAAAAGCTAAGCCAGCACATGCATCAGGAAATTTAAAGCCTGTCAGCAAAACGCTGCTTTCCTCGCGGACAAGGAGAAGATAAATGAGAGCCAGAGGTGCCACTGATGGTCTGCGCCTCAGTCTGGAAGGCCTGCCTGGGTCTCCTGGCTGCTCTGCCCTGGCAGCAAGAACAGCTGGAGCAATTCGGGTTCCCTGTTGTGTCCCAGTGCTCCCCTAGGTGTGGCCAGGCCTCCCCATGGGCACCAGCGTCTCTGCTGCATTAGGTAAGGAAGCAGGAGAGAAAAGCATCCTTTGGGGTAAGGGCGAGAGAGTCACGGCCGGCTCCTCCTGGGGCAAAACGGGCTGTGAGCTGCTGCTGGCCAGGAGCCACCCCAAAACGACAGCAGAATGACAGCATGTGCGCTCCTCTTATCACATGTTGACTCAAATGCTCCCACATAAAATGGCAGCTGTCTCTTCAAGCAAACAGATGCCTTCATAGCTTTAAAGGGCAAGTGGATCAAGGTCAACTTTTCCCAAGACCTAGCCACCTCCTCTTTCTTTCTGGACCATTAACACGACTCTTCCAGGCAGTGAGGTGCAGCACCAAGCCCAGCCTCGCTTCTCCCGTGCTCTCCCCACCACGGAGCCCCTCGCCATGTCACCAGGATGCCCACAGCAGAGCCCCCAGCCCTGGGCTCCTGCCTGCCTGACACGCTGAGCCCCTTCCCCCTGCTCAGCCAGGGTACCCTCCTAAAACCTGCCCTTCATGCTATAAACCTGCGGCTGATTGCTGAGCAAGCTACTTCCTCCTGAGTGATTTAGCAGGGACTGTTGAGGAAGCTGCAGTTTGTCTGGATTAGAAGAATTCATCAGGCATGGCACAGCCCACCTGCCTGTCTCCTCTCATTGCCGTCCCCGCAGCCAAGCCCTTCTCGCTGCCCCAGCTGTCCTGGCCCTTTTCTCCCCAGACAGCCTTCAGCTTTCAGAAGGGGGAGAAGTCAGGCAGGGACAGAGGTGTGGGGCTGCCTCTGCCCTTTCATAAAGCTCTCAGGGCCAGCCCTGCAGTCAGGGGAATATTATCTCTCCGTGCTGCTGTTAATCTCTTTATGGCATCATTTGACCCTTTCTAACGTCCATTGATTTTTGAACTCTCCTTTGCAGCAACTCTGCAGATCCCTCCGGTCTAAATTACCAAACATCAGCTCTGGGGCAAAACACAGGACCAAAGAAAGCAACAGGGAAAAGCCTGTTCAGCAGCCACATCCCCATGGCACACCTGGCAGCAGGCACAGAGCTGCCTGCACCACCCCTGCTTTCCCAGCCCTGTGCTGCCCCAGGCACCATCACGCCTTTAGCAAAGACCAGCAGGGCTGAGATGGCTGTGCTTATTGCACCTGAGGCTACAGCCACAAGAAGCTGCTGGCCAGGCCCTTCCCAAGCAGCCCGATAGTGCAGCTCAATGAGAGGTGGTGGCTGCTGCTTTTAATTTAGCTGTGCAATGACTCCTCGCCCCAGATTAATATGTTCTAATTTATTTCTGTTTTCCCGAGCTCACCCCTTGTCCGGCAGCGCTGTCTCCTTGCCTCATTCTCGCCACTTGTCCTAATGAAATACCGAGCTGTATTGTCTACGATGATGGTAAAATACACAATCTATCACACTGATGCATTCTGTGAGTATGACATAAAAATGACGAATGTGCTCTGGCCAAACATTTAAATGTATTCATCTCGCATTAGTGAAAAATGAATATTAATACGCTGGAAAATGGCTCAGGTGATGAGGGCTTTGTGTCATCCTGGAGAGGACACTTCATCCCTTGCTCATTTTTCAGCCGGAGTCAGCCCCGCTCCTGCTGTAAGCCTCAGGATGTGTAGCATGGGCCTGCTCAGCACAGCTCCAGCCAGGGCCATGGAGAGCAAACGTGGCACAGCGCCGAGGTTTGTCGCAGCAAGAGAAATGGAATGGCCGGGTGGCAGCAAGCTGGGCTGGGCCGTGGAACTGATCAGGAAGCACTTCAGCCTCCTCCGGGCACATGGCTGGAGTGGCAGAGCTGGGAGAGCCGCTGGGAGAACTAACACAGCTACCTGCATGGCCCCCTTGCTACCCCACCACCCCCGGCCACTGTGCCCAGTCAGAAGCACAGGATTACAAGTGACGGTGAGCTAAGCCTGCCAGAAGGCTCTGACCCCGGCTTGTTGGCATCCAGGACACCCCAGATACAGGGGAGCATCCAAGCAGCAGGCTCTGACAGCCTCATTTCATCACAGCATTGCTAGGAGGACTACACCGAGCGAGCTTGTGCTGCCCAGAACTGGCTCAGATAAATCTGGAAAGTCAGACACTGCCAGCTGTGTTTTACTCTCTGGGCTGGCTGTGAAGCCTTAATGTGTTCGGGAAAAGAAAGAATTTGAGTTTTTATCTGCTCATCAAATCTGTGCTCTGCATTAGTGGATGTTTATGGCCCTGTCCCTTTAAGTTCCAGATCAGATTTAGAGGGCCGGGGTGGTATCTCAGTGAAAATACCTCAGCACCTGTCTTGTGTTTGCTAACGACCCTACTTTCACTTTCTTCCAATCTCTGACAAAGGTCACCTGGAGGGCTTAATGGGTTGTGGGATCAGTTCATCCTATTTGGACTTGGCTGGATTCACCAGCTGAGCACAGGTTCGTCTCAGCTTTGTATAATTACTGCCCTACTCTGTGAGGTGCTGTAGAGCAGCTAATGAGTGCAGTGACTACAGTATCTTTACAGTCAGGCTCGTTCATTATTCCATTGTGTGATTTCCATAACCACAACCATATCTCTGCAGATCTGTAGGGCATGTACAACAGCACACGCCAAATGAGGGGGAAAAGGGACAATTCTGATGTGTTGGTATAAAAAGCCCTCTCCTCCGCTCTGATCCAAAAGACTCGGCACTGCATCCAAGGCCCACGTGCCATCGCTCCTCCCATGGCAGTGCCTCTCTGGCTCTCAGTGGGCATTCACATGCCCAGAGAAACCCTCACCCCACGTGCATCCCACACAAGCAAGGCAAAGTGGGGAGAGGTGAGGGAGATTTTCAGCCTATCCTCGTGGCGTCTCAGACAACACTTTCAGGAACACTCACTCCATTGCCACAGCTTTGCCAGGTTTCCTGGTCACGGTGCCCCTGCAGCAGGGCTGACCCCACAGCAGCAGCGGTGCCGAGCTCACCAGGGCTTC
>PPHD01028356.1:0-10906 GCA_002909625.1 Bambusicola thoracicus
TGTACACACTGGTAGGGTTTGTTTTATTTCCTTTTATAAGAATAAATAGTTTTCACTCTATGGCAGTAGTCTGACTTTAATTCTCATGTGTAGTCTGTGTTTGGATAACACCACTTGTGTCACTCAACCACCCTTTCACAAGTGAAGCACTGCTTACCACCTTCCCCACCAGGGAAAGAAAGTGCTCTTGTTCTGCCTGCAGGTGCTGGGCTGAGGTTCTGCAGTGGCTATGCAGTTCCATGTCTTCCACCCACTGAGTGTTGGGTGTGCTTGAATACACTTTGTAGGCAGTGTGTAAAGCTGTACTGCTCCTCCACTTCTGCATCAAATTTTCAGTTGGAAAAGAAATGTATCAACTTTGCTTTGCAATACAGTGCCTGCCTTTCCCCCAAAAGGCCAGTGAGAGTGGATGCATGTGGTTTTCATATTTCTGTCCTCTTGCTCCGTAGGATGCCCACAATGGAAAGCCTCTTTTGATCAGTGCTGCTCTCACTTCTAAGGAAGGAAAGAGACTTAATCCGCCTTGTAAAGTGCAATGGGATAAAGGAAATGAAGTATTACACTGGATTGGGTTATTGGATAAACTGCATTCTCTGGAAGATGTCTTCTCATTCTAGGGCAGCAGGCAGTAAGGGCATCGGCCGCTGGTAACCTGCACCTACATGCGAGACCTGGACATGTGTCAGTGCAGCTTTCTAGTAGAGTAGTTTAAGGATGTTTTTATTTTCCAGTGAACAGCTCATTAGATATCTAGGACAGAACTGCTTCAGTGTCAAGCCCTGCTCCTGTAGCACCATCAAGCTATCAAAGCAGCACGACTGAATGCAACAAGCTTACTAATTAGGCACTGTAATTAGGAAAGTAAACAACCTAGACACGTTTTCAAGCAATTTAAAAGTGTTTCTCATCTCTTGCTCATCTTCTTCTGCCAGCGCAGTCTGGCACTGTTTTTCTTCTAAATGAATTCCACTCTGAAGGCATCACAGAAAAGCAGGGCAGGCGGTGGTTAACGGAGCAGAGAACCAGCTGCAGTTGTGCTAAATGCTCAGACCCAGAGGTAAAGGCAACCTTTCTGACGTGGCTTGTGGTAGCGGTTCTAAAACCAGCCCCTAGCAGAGTGATAGCATAGAAGAGCAGTGCTAAGGGTTGTTTCTTTGACATTATTGACAAACCAGTTATTTTCAGTGCAGGAAGCACAAAAGCAGCCCTGTACTTGTGCGTGGGCTGAAGGTATCTCAGCCTCCTGCCTTATCTTACTTGCTTGGTATGGTTTTTCTCCCTCTGGGGAAGTTAGAAAAGTGGTGTACGGACAGAGACAGTAATGCCTGCAGGGAGGTGTAACCCTGCCCTCCCAGAAACATTGGGGAAAGACTCTTCGTGCACAGCAAGCCATAGAAACCTTTGCAACTAAAACCTTCCCATTGGGTTGGGATGGCAAGGCGGCCTCGGGTGAAGGGGAAGGACACAGGAACAGCTCCCCGCCCCTCCCTCTGGCTGTTTTCCTGCTCAAGGCTCCCTCACCACTGTAGCCATAGTGACAGCCTAGAGGGAGGATTTTTTTTTTTTTTTTTTTTTTTTTTTTGGTCCATTTCACTTAAAACATAAAGCGTGCAAGAAAAACAGCCCTGCTCCCCTCCCCTCCTCTTCTTCCTCCCAAGGAGTAGCTGCAGACCTCTCCACAGTGCCTGTGTGACCCCACGTGCTGCCCCGGACACCGCAGCCTGGCACACGACCAGCTGACCCATGCTGTGCTGGGAAAACACCAGGACGTGTGCAGCCAAATGCAGAAAGCCATTGCAAAACGTAATGCAAATGGGCTGGATTGCTAGCACAATACTGGTTCTCGCCTCCCTCTCTTGATGAGACAGGAAGGAAATGCACACGACCCGAATGCCCTAAAGGAGGAAGCCTTACAAAGCATCTGAAGGAGCCCAAAATGTTGCAACAGCTGAATGGAACAAGCTGCCCCTTGCCTGGTGCTACCCTGAGCCCCCCATGCCCTGTCCCACCCCAGCCCCGGACCCGTGGGTCCCTTTGCAGCCTCCCCAGCGGTGCAGAAACCTGCCATCACTTCGCTTGCACGGGCAAGGCTGCTCCAACAAACTTTGGAAACTCTGTTTCGGAGAAGAGGATGTAATTTCATTAAAAGCATCAGGTGCTCTGAAACAAAACAAAACACGGTTAGCATATTGGCAGCAGGCGTTTAATCTCTGTGCAATCTCGGAGCAGGCTGCAACTCCGCCACCCAGGCACAGCTCCCTTCCCGTGCCCTCCCTGCCCCCAAGGCCCAGTTGATCCACGCTCTTTGCAGGCAGAAACAACAGCCACATCTGATAGCTGAACTGAGCGTAGGTACGCCTCTTAGCTGAAAATAGGGCAGGGAGATAACATTCATCTTCACACCAGTCTCAGTTTAATGTTAACGATTTAAGATAGAAAAGCCCCAGGGGGTGGCTAACTCACAAGAATGCAAAACAAATATTGGCTGCAGAACTGCCTCTAAGTTACACGGATTGTTTATTTGCACTTGGATGTCCGTTTGCACCATCCACCAAGCAGCTGTGAGCTGGCTGTGTTTGCTCAGAAGGAAACCGCATCTCCAGTTCCCAAGGCTCTCTTCCTTCTCCCCAGCAGAGCCAGAAGAACTGGCAGCAGTGAGGCAAGGTCTGCTGCTTGTTCCCTAGCACAAGGCAGTGGTCACAGAATCACAGAATGGACCCTTAAGGGCAACCTAGTCCAACTCCCCTGCAATGAACGAGGACATCTACAGCTCCATCAGGGTGCTCAGAGCTCTGTCCAGCCTCACCAAGCACCTCAAGGGACATGGCAATCTAAACCTCCCCTCTTTTAGCCTGAAACCACTTCTCCTTGTCCTATCACAACAGACACTGCTTATGACTGCTTCATTCTTACCACCCCCCTTTAGACACAGAAAGGCCACATGGGCAGCAGCAGGTGACTGCCCACCCACCAGCAGTGTTCCCAAGGAGCTGAGGTGTTTTCAAACCACACAGGTTAAAGTGCAGGGGGAGGACTTTCAAGGCTGCTTGTTGTCACCTGGCATCCCACTACTGCTGAAAAAGGGTCTTTGTGATCGCCACAAACCTTCCCACTAGCCCTGTTCCACTGACTGGCACAGCAACAACAGCAAACAGACAGGAGGAAACACAAAACCTTCCCAGTTTCGGTTTACAACCAAACCAACTTCCTAGCTCGGGCCAACACAGATCTGCAAGGACATTTACCACCACCCAGCCAGAATACATTTTGCTGCATTTACAGAAAAAACACCCCTTGCCCCTTAAACAACAGCATCACCACCGAGAAGATGCACACCAAAGGAGCAGCTCCCTCCTTGCCTGGGATGCAGAACTTGCTTCAGGAGCCTCCCTGCACTCAAGATGCCCTTAGCAAAGGAAAGCCCAGCCAAACTGGCAGTTTCCATGTGCATCACCCCAAAATATTTGGTAGGGTTACAGTGTTTTTTGTTTTGTTAAATTACTGCTACTTTCTACTGCTTACTAGAGGGATCTTAATCAGCACAGGCCAAACGGCAAAGAAACAGAGGAAAAACTTCCAGTATGGCCCATACAGACACCCACCCAACATGGGAATGGCCAAGGGGGTGTCAGGGTGAGCCCACTGGTGTCTCCCCTGGGGTCCCTGAAATGTGGGGACTGCCAATGCAGTGGGAAGGAAGGGCAGGCAGAGGGCCTGCAGCAGTGCAGGGCCGGCCGTGAGAGCGGCCCAAAACCAGAAGGCTCTTACTTTGCAAAATGAGACATCTTATAGATAAATTCTCGGGATATATCAAGTACCCCCTGGTTTACTGTTACCTCCCATCGGTCTCTTCAGCCACACATCGATGGATTCGCAAGCAGGAGTTATTTGTATCTGAGCAGCACCAGGCAGGCCTGGCAGAGAGGCAGAAACAAGCGCTGGCACCAAAAAAGTAAGACTGTATTAATTCACTTTGAGACCAAACCGGCTGAAGGTTCCAGGGGTAAGGGCAGTCAGCACACATTGCTCCTCAGCCCTGCAGGGAAACACACCCATCTTATGTAACGACCTATCTCCAAGAGCTGGCAGACTGTAAACAAGGCCAAGGGAATGAAGTCCACTGCACGGCACAGTGCAGCCAGTTCAAATGAAAGTGAATGAGGCCAAGGTTAGAGAGTCTCAGAGAAGAAAACCTTACCATAAGCAAATATGTAGGATTTATAGGCATCAGGTGATGACTTTCTCAGTACAGGGAAGCAGTAAAATGATTCCGCATTTCCATGCCAAGCTTGCCATCACCAAACTGTCTGAAATCTGACCAGAAGACCCGCAGGAAGCTATGGGCAGGGGAAGCCCTGCATGCACAAGGGAAGCTGTGCAACAACCGCATCCCCAGCACTGCTTTCCTTGCCATCGGGACTTGGCCGTTGCTTTGCGCTGCGCAAAGCCAGAACACTTTAAACCCTGTAGTTGGACGCCCTCAGGATCCCTGCTGCATGCCCCAGCAGGACCAGCTTTGCCTCCACACACCATGGCCACGTCCCCCTGCACGGTGCAGGCAGCCAGAGGCAGAGAGCCTGTACCACAACCCGCTGCAACTGAGCGCTGCATGTTGTGCACCCTTCCCTGCAGATGCATGCTGCGCTCAAAGGGGCTGAATCGCAGAATGACAGGATGGCTGAGGCTGTTGGGTCCTCTGGGTTCATCAGGTCCTGTCCAAGAAGGAACACCTTGAGCAGGATGCCCAGGCCCACAGCCACACAGCTTTTAGAGATCTCAAAGGAGGAGACCCCACAGCCTCTGGGTGGTCCCAGCTGGTGCTCCATCACCTGCATAGCACATAAGCGCTGCCCGGTGCTCAGAGGGAACCTCCTGTGCTGCAGTTTGTGCCTATTGCCTGTGTTACTGCCACTGGGCACCACTGACGAGCATAAAATCCCATGCTGCAGGAACACCTTCCTCCAGCTGCTCCACAGTGAGGCACGATGGGTCAGCACCAACGATTCCTGCAGTGCCAGGTGCCTTCAAACAAGCCACAAAAGTACCAGTCAGGAACCCGAAACTCAATGGTTTCTTTTCAGGCAGAGGCTCCACTGCTCGAGGCTTATCTGCTCTTTCCTGCCCCACCACGACCCATCACCGCCAAACTGGCTCACCTTGAGGTAAACAACGTCCTGGCAGCCCGGCACTCAGCAGGAAATCTTTGCCTTTGCTGCATCTGCTATGAAGTTACGAGATGCAGCTGTGACCTTCAAGTGTGCACCATGAGAAACATCTGGTGCTCTTTTCAGCAAAGCATTCCACAACGTTTATAAATCCAAAACAAGCACCAGGTTGGAATTATCATACAATAAATTACTTCAGGGTGTTGAGTTCTGCTTTCGGGAAACTAACCAATGGCTCAAAGCATGTTAAACAATTAGGGCAGCGTAACTAAATGGAGAGGCCCAGTTCGTTTCTTCTTTGCTTTAAGCACCATTTTTCTAGTCTGTTTTTTGTTTGTTTTTGTTCCCCGTTTTTCCTTAGGACAATAGATTTGATGATTAAACCTACAAGTAAATCCCCAACCCAAGAGAGATGAGCCGCTCTTCTGTCCACCTTACTGCGTACAAGCCAGCTGTCCTTCAGGAATGTTTGTCACATCTCATATTCTTTTCCCTTTCCTGAAGTTAAAATGTTTGAATCTCAAAATGCTTAAAGAATATGTTATCTGGAACAATCAAAGGAAAGCCTCAGTCCCTGCAGGAGCCACAAAGCCCTCACCTGGCTGTAAGTCACTCATGAAAATGCCCCCAAGGCTTTAGCTTTGGGAGGAGCATGACCTCCCCTCTGCCGCAGAGCTGAAGCTTACTCCTAGAAGATCTCCAAAAGCCACCCCAATGTGGTCCAGGCACCATGCTCTGCGTGTCCCTGCTTGGGCAGGAGTTGGAGCAGGTGACCTCCAGAAGTCCCCACCAACCTCAGCCAGCCTGTGACACTGTGACTAAGGGAGGAGAAGAGATGGAGCCAGGAACCCACCCTTACTTGTGGGGAAAAGACCTTAAATGACAGTAGGGATGCAAACACACACACACACACACACACAAAGGATCCAGCAGTTTCTTTGCATGCTCTCATTGCCTCCTGTCCTTGGCAGAGGAGAGGCTGCTGTGCGGCAGGGGACAGCCTCAGGCAGCTGCCTTGGCATAGAACAATGCAGCAGGGGCTCTGGGGAGCCCAGCCATGCAGCTGGAAGTATGGAGCTGGCACAGAGCCCAGCCCCAGGACAGGTCAGTGAGGCCACTAGGCCGCCACAGTGACAAATTAACCCAGCTGAAAAGCTCCATGTTCCAAAGAAATGAACATAAAAGAGTGAACTTACTGTTCTCTGGCTCTCGAGATAATAATTGCCTGCACTTTAAGGAAACATAGTCACACGATCAGTGATAAAAGCCGCAGCAGTAACTGCACATGAGGAGCCTGAAGGACCTGTAGCAGAGGAACCTGGAAAGCAGAGGAGGCCGAGGCATGACAGATCTCCCAGTTACACTGGCTAGGGCCAGAGCAGCACTGGGAAGGCAGCCAGAGAGGGGCCACAGGCCAGAACGAGTTGCCACCAAGAACTAAGAGCCCAGCCTGGATATGTCTGTTGCCGGTTGTCCTGCAAGGGAGCCCCAGGGTAAGAGCTGGACATCCTGAGGGCAGGCTGCTGAGCTGGGCCCTTGGCGGGGCCATGCCGGGGTCTCACAAGGAAAACCAAAGTGCCGTTGTGGGCCTGCTGGCCCACAGCCTGCTCATACAACTGTGTGCACTAAGCGTGGCCTGCTCTTAACCCGGGGTCTGCAACCTGTGGCAGGCACCAGGGCTGCATCCCCATGATCAGCCAGAGACCAACAGACATAGGGGTTTGGTTCCTCACACAGCTCTGTAGGGCTCAGGGGAAGGCAGGGGCTGGCAGAGGGTGCTCCTGCACTAGCCCTCCTCTAGCACACCTCAGAACATAGGGACAGGTCCTGCAGGGGCTAACACCACTCTAAAAATGCATCATGCCTGACACATGACAGCAGGCATACCGCTCCCGGACAGCCTCCCTGCCTTCAGCAGTCACCTTCTGTCCAGGCAGTTGGGAACTATTCTTTTAAGATAGATCAAAAAGCCCAACGGGAACAGTTCCAAGGGTACGCGCACAGCTGATGGCAGCAGGCCGCATTCAACAACAAAACCCGTTTTTTGTAGGAAGCCAAAGCATGGCACAGCGCTTTGAACGGAGGTTACCTTTATGATTCATGGTATGAATGAGCACTTGCTCGAGCGCCCTACAAGTCAGGAAATGGCTCCCTCAGGAAGTGAGTCTGAGGCCTGCTGTATTTACACAGACGTTTGTGGACTTAATCTAGGGCACGGGGTGGGGGAAGGGAAGAATCCCTTTCACTATGGATGGATGCACAGCTCCATGTGCATTTCTGGACACAAATACTAACAAAAAAGAAAGGATCTGGAAACACAAAGCCATAGAATCATTAAGGTTGGAAAAGACCACTAAGATCGTCTAGTGCAGCCATCAGTCCAATCCCACCATGCCCACTGACCATGCCCTCTCAATGCCACATCTCCACAGTTTTTGAACACCAACAGGGACAGTGACTCATCTCCCTGGGCAGCCTCCATGGCTTTCTGCTTACAAGCTTTGATTAGTGCATGCATGCAGCCACTTAGTCTTGTCCAGCTTAATGCTTAATCCTTCTCCCTACCTCGAGGAAGGTGAAAGTGCTCTCCTGCACCCCCAGGAAGCTGCCACAAGGCAGTACCTTTGTGCATCTCTGTTCCAGGCCTGCTTCCTCCTCTGGCAGGCTCCATCTGGGGATCGAGGTCAGCTCCATGCGGCAGGTGACTCCTTCAGCAGCATGGGTGCTGTGCCCTGGAGCTGAGCACATCAGGTTGACTACACAGACATTAGGTTTTTTACTATGACGGGACAGAGACCATAGGGTTTCAAAAAAAAAATTCCAGTACGGGAAGTGGGATGGTTGTGTAGCCATCACACAGCAACATCCAAAGAAGGAAGAATGAGAATCTTCTTTTAAGTTAATTCTGTCACCTGGTCATCATAAAAAGCATGCTGAGCAAGTCCTGGTCCAACACCTGGACCAGTTCCCCAGTGTTAACCTGCAAGCTGCCTTCCCTGGGCAGAAGGACTAGAGAAGCCAAATAGCTAAAGGACCATAGCAAGAGTCTTCTAGAGCAACTGCCCTCTGCCACACAGTGCACCATAGCAAATGACCCACCTTGCTATTTTCTGCCGCTATGTTACTACCCTCAGCATTCAGACTACAATAAAGCACATCCTTTATCTTTAGCCCCCGTCACGTTTAACTCCTGAGGCTAATGCAGTTCCTATATTCATAGTATAAACACACAAGCTTCCTGACATTCACTGTCTTTACAGTGGGCAGAGACCTGAATGTTGGGATCCTGTTTGTGTGCAGCTCAGACTGCTGCATGGCTGCTCCTGGGAACACGCTAACACGTTGCCTAGGGGCAGCCTCCATCTTTACAGAACCAAAAAAAACAAAACACCCACTAAAAACTTTGTCGGCCCGTGCCCCCAGGACACCTCGCCACCTATCAAGATCATCCCTCAGTATCTGGGTCTCATGATGGAGCATCACACCCAGCTCACCTGCAGCTGGATATGGTTCACACACCCATCTGGCTTTGGGTGTTGGTAAACAAAAGGTTGGCAGAAATCAAAAGAGCCTGACAGCTTGGCCTGGAGCAGGCACTGTAAAAAAAAAAAATCATTTTTAGAGGAAGAAGACTGATAACTACCTGTGAGACATCCTGAGCCCACCTTTGACTTCTCCAGCTTTCAAGCCCAATGCAACAGCCACCAGTAACACCAGGTGAAAACGTGGTAGTAAGAGCAGCATTCTGGTGGAATTCATAACATCAAGGTAACAAGATGAAACTTCAGAACAGGCACTGGTCTTTAACAAGATGACCAACAATGAACTTCACTTACATGGAATGAGAGTAAGTAATGCAATTGTATCAACACACCAACACTGCTTTCAGAGAGGCCTTGAGAAAGCAGTCAGCTCCTGACACATCAAGAACAATACACAGTCAAGAAACACCAGAATCAGCTGATGGCCCAGATGCAGAAGGACAGGATGTTGTTACACAAGACTTTTTTTTCTTCTGCTAAGAGACATCTCCTCTTCTGCTTTGTAGTTATGATATTGCTATCAAAGGTTTTCCTTGTAAACAAGCAGCTTTTGTACCTGTCAAAAACACTACAGAGGGCTGTTGACCCAGGCAGCTGCCAGGCCATCCAGGTGCAGAAGTCGATCCTGCTCTGACATGCTACATTCAGAAAGATTCAGAAAGGCCCAGTGGGAAAGTATGTGGGCTCCTCCGGCAAGCCTGAAGAACTGAAATGCTCTCTGTTAATAGCAGCTTATTACGTTAAATCTGGCTTTATAAGGAGTATGGAGTTTATAGGAGGGTATGGAAATAACAGTGAGGAGTTAGGAAAAAAAGAAAGGAAAAAAAAATGTACTCACACCATTTTTTTTTCTGCCAGGGCTAATAAACAGAGCTGTAGCAAGCCACTTCTCCAGCTCTAAAATACCACTCCTGCTGTCTCAGTCTTGCTTTCTCACACTGAAGAATTGTAACTCTCTTCAAGTAGTGACAGCTACAACGAGGAAGGCTCCAAAATACTACAGTTACCACCTCTGCCGATAAGTTTGTATTGGGGGCCTTCTGCAGTCAGAGCATTGAGCCTACTTTGTTTTTTTCGTTCAGTAAACACTTGTGTCAAGATACTGTGGCATTATTCAAGGCTGCAAGGTTTTCCACTCACGTAGGCTAGCAGGATTAGTCAGCTAGAGATGTATTTCTGGCAGAACGAGAGGCTGCCTTATTCACATTTACTCCGACAAAAAAAAAAAAAAAAAAAAAAGAAACTACATATAGGAATTTCCATCCCAGACCAAAGGCTGAATTGGATAACCAGATCATCTCCACAAGCTGCAGAGCTTAAAGATTGTGTTTTTAAGAGGCAGCATTGCAACCCATCCCTAGCAAATGTGCTGACACTGCGACTGAGGGTGCTGAGATGAGGACAGTTTCCTCATTTACACAGACTCCAGTTACCAAGTCGAAAGGCTTAAGGTGGAAGGTTGATCAAATTGCTGATGTGAAACTTGGGTGGGGAACATACTGCTTTTATCTTATGCTGTAATACTCACAAGCAAAGTCTGGCAAAAGATAACACGTGTAGAAATGAGGCCGCAGCATCTGTACATGTATACATACATACAAAGAGCAGCCAACTGCTCTCCTGTTCCTCATGGGGAGTGTGCCAAGTGAGTTGAATGCCTATGACCTCTTGCACTCTGAAAAGCAGGCAACATTATTTTTCTGCACTTGTAAAAAAAATTGTTGCTAGAAGAGGTAAGTCAAGGATTCCAGTTATGGACATCTTGTTCCCATTTTGGAACCATCCCCTCATCTAAGTATGCAGGTGGCCGAAGGCAGCCTTTTCCTGCTAGATAAAAGCATTTGCAGCCTATTGTCTTGGGACATTTCTAAGCAGCAGCGTAAACAGGCAAAATAGAGATGCACCCAAACGAAAAGCATTTGAGTCACTATACTTAGTTAACCTGGGATTTTTTTTTAAGCACAACACGTACAATTATTTACCAGCCTAAAACATTCATAAGAACATGTGCTGAACATGTTGCGAGATACTATTTTCTGCCTGAGGCAACTACATGCCTTATGCCTGTATCAAAGAACTTGCCTGTTTTATAATGCCCACACAGACTGGCATTAGCACTGCCAAGGTTCATTTGTTTTTCCTCTGTGGAAGTCTGTGGAATACAGTCAGCTGCAACACCGCAGCAAGTAATAACAAAGA
>PPHD01028357.1:0-10905 GCA_002909625.1 Bambusicola thoracicus
TGTAGCTAGAAAAAGCTTGTTCATGAGAAACTGCTCAGTAGCAGTAAACAAGTCTCCTTGCTTCCTGTGAATGCCTTTGCTTATCCTGATATGAGATGTTTTACTGTCTCCTGCTGTTATATATATGGCCATGGTATTAATGGGGTGCACGGATATCTTGCTGGACAGTTGCCACTGGTATCTACTGGGAGAAACCCCAGGGCAGAGACTCTACTGGCTGGTTGTGCCTCACACCATGAGCACCTCTCCATTAAAGTGACGACTATTAACTTATCTCTGCATATGTTCTTTAGGATTGGTAAACCTTATACAGAAGTGCTGGTACTTCTGCATTACAAATAATGAACTGTGAGTGATATAACCATACAAACAAGAACAGTCAGAATTTTCTAGAGGTGCCATCCATTGCAGGGATCCACAGAGAAAACTACAGTACAAAACCCCTGCCAACATTCTGTTCAAGGTTATTTAGTAATAGATATCTTTCTTCACCCCATAATTTGTTTAATGACAAGTTCTGTAATTGTACAAATAGAAGAAAAAGTGTATAGTTAGACTGACACAGGAGTTCCTTTTCACTTGGTCAAGAAATGGATTTGTGTTGTTTAAGCAGATTTGCAGTTCATTGTATGGTAAGCCCAGCAGGGTTTAGCCCACAGAAAATGGCATTACAAAAGCATCCTTGCACAGAAGGACTCCACCAGTGTAAGAAACGGAAGTCAATGCCCTGACTGAAGATATCAGCTGAAGGTTACAGGAAGAGCCTAAACATCAGATTGCCCTCAGCAGACACAGAACTGAGAAAGAAAACAGCAGCAAAGAAATCACTAGTATTCCTTTGGAGGAAGATAAACTGATTTATTAGACTTCTCTAAGGACTGCCATCCAGCTGTGGAGAACTGCATAGATTGGTAACCTTCCTGCTATTAATCATGGCTTGAAAAATATGGTTCAATTTATTTTTTAAAGACAAGAACGGTGTTCAGATCTTGGCATCTAACAAGTTTATGCCATAAGAAGCACAGTCAGCTTATTTGCCCTTTTAACTAATCCCTGTTGCCAAACTGTGAGTTGTGCTGCCCTGCTGTTCAACAAATGACTAATTACACATAGGTTAAAAAAGTGGTTTATATTAATTCAGAAAACAGGCTTTTATTTAATATTCTAGATTTATATTTTCGAGATTTTCTTTGCAGCCAAGAGATGGGGGGAGCAATAGCTTCCTGATGTTCAGTGGGAATTAGGAATTTAGTCCAATTAAATTAGATTAATTTAGTCCAATCTCTTTTGAGCAAGAGCAGAGACAACCATACGTAATGAACATCACAGCATATACGTTAGGAGATATCTAACCTTTCCACACAGTTCTGTAGTGATTCAAACTAGTTGGTGCTCTAATATGCAGAATTTGGCACCTATGTTAATGTCTCATTTCTTAATCTCACTTTCTGTAAAAAAAAATCCACTGGAAGTTATCAAACCTCATAAGCAGAAGAAAAATCAATTACACAGATCATTTTCTTCCTGATATCTAATATTGTATTCCATGAAGAAATATCAAAAAGCTTGCAACCTATTTGGTTTGAAAAGCATTTCTTCATCAACCAGGGGATAGACTGAAATACCAAGCAATTAACTAAATTGAAAATCACATTACTGGTTAACTAATGGTCAAGAAAAAAAAAAACTGTAAAGAACTATAACTGTACCTAGAAAACTACACAAGTAGTACAGTATGCTAATACAAAATTTTATTTCAACAAGAGCACAAATACTGCTATCCATTTAATAGGTCAAACACTGATGCTGAGACTGCTAAATTCACCAATCTCCAGGAATCACAGTTCAAAATTAGTCAATCATTATAACATTATAAGTAGTAGTTATTTTTATTTCTACATAACCATGAAATGTATCTAATACTTCAACTGATAGGTATCAATGTTTTCTGAAATTGAACCTTTGAAATGATTCAAATTTTCTTACCATAATAATCATCTCATGCTGTTGGAAGCTTTCCTCATGTGAGCTATTTGTAAGCTTGATTTGACAAGTAGTTTAACCACTTCAAGTGTCTATCTGTGGATGTTTTAATTCTGAAAATATTTGGAAAGCACTAATTTGTTGAATCCATAATTTATCAGTGAAACACACTTGTTCTGACACAGCTTTTACATGGATGTATCAAAGAGATTCAAACTGATGTCTAAAAAAATTAAGAATAAAAATTGAGAGACTTAGATAGTCCAAAAACTAACCCTGGGAGAGAACACTGAATCAATGTTCAGAGCAGGAAAATGGTATTAATCAAATGCCTTAGATGCCCAAACACAAGGGAAATTGAAATAGAAGGAAAAGGAGAAGATTATTGCAAAAGTTAAAGGACAGTGTTAGCTCAAGGCAAAAGACTGTAAAAACTAGATAAATATAGGATGACAATCATGAAAACCTTCTGGGACTATTTTAATAGGATGAAAGAAAAAGTAACTAGCTTTATGACAGAATTGTATTACTTAACTAAATGGATAAAACAGTAGTCCAGATTGTAACAAGTAACTGATGCCAGCAGTTCTGGAGACTTCCTACCTGTAAATTCCTAACAGCAAATAGCTAGAGTGCACATATCTCTGCACATACCTCCGATTTGCCTTTTAACTAGAGAGAGCAGAATTAAGACAACATACCTCTGCAATTGGCAGGGTAGGA
Organism: Bambusicola thoracicus; assembly: GCA_002909625.1. Taxonomy (NCBI): domain Eukaryota; kingdom Metazoa; phylum Chordata; class Aves; order Galliformes; family Phasianidae; genus Bambusicola; species Bambusicola thoracicus. The sequence goes on from PPHD01028357.1 coordinate 2,707, forward strand.
TGCACAAGCACTGCAGTATCTACAAAGATAAAGAAACAACTTGTGTCCAGAGATGTGCCAGTCATTACAGAATCAAACTTTCATTATGTGAGATATCTCTCATCAGGGACTTGGACTTGAGTCCAAGATATGATGTGACTTCCTAAAAACTCCAACAGAGGCAGATATTTTTATTTAAATAAAGTTTCCAGTTCTACTGGGAAAGCATTTCCCAGCTGATGTGGACCAACTCCTTCTATTTTCTACTTTTCCTCTGGATTTTTTATGCTACATTTTAACATTTTGGCCTCAGGCCACTAAGATAACCAGAATATTTGCTGAAGAAAAGCAGACTTCAATAACTCTAATAATTATAAAAGAAGAGTTCATTAGAATATGTATGCCAGCCAGTTCATCATTGTGTCTGTATCATATGTACATGTGAAATAAGATCTATACTTATATATAAATTCCATATATAAACTCCATATAGAATGCCATGTTAATACATTCATAAAGGCTTAATTGTTTAACACCATTTAACTGCTTTGTTTTCCAAGTTATTTTCTCCAACATACAATATTTAATCCCATTCCTTCTTTTTCACTTTATCATCTAAAATTCATTCTCCATTTTGTGCCTCATGATGACAAGGGTTTCCAGCCTTTGAGATTTTTCCCATTTTATTAAAACTTTTAAAATATTCCTTGACAACCTAGTCTAAGGGCTGACACCCCTGACTACTGTAGGATTGTTAGAACTAGATTATATTTTGGATCTCTTATAACTCAAGCCATTCTACAGTTGTACGATTACAGAGCTGTTCTCTTTGGTGTGCAGCATAAAAACTTTGGTGTTCAGGGTAATTTTTAACAGAAGCTGGTGTTCTTTTAGTTCTAGACCAGTAGACTCTAGAAAGGAGTGAGCCAGAATCACCGTTAGTTCTGTTTCCAGTGGAAACACATTGAGTTGTTTTGCTTTTTTTTTTTAAGTCCAATTTTTAGAGCTCATTGAGGATGTTATCCCAGTAATTTTAGTAAATAAAAAGTGTTACAATGAAGATTTTAATAAAAAGTGCCATCTTTTTCTTTGTTAAACAAGCACGTGGCTAAGTACAGATATGCAGGACCTCCTGAAAATACAAGTCAGCCCTTGTGTGAATTAACAGTAAAAATACAGTTTTCCAAAGCATGTAAAAGAGCTGAAAAGACAACTCTGAAGCAAAAGATTTCTGGGAAAGACAAAAGCACAAACACTGCAAATACTGAACTGCAACCAGCCTAAAAGCAAAAAGAACTGAGATCTAGAAAGAGGAGAAAAGACAATGAAGACATAAAGCAGTGAAAATAGAGAAGGCGTCAGAAAAACAGAAGGATGGGTAGAGAAATTCTTCAGGGAAGCTTAAAAGTAGAATGAGAACAAACAAAACAGAACCAGGCACAAGGTCTGTTTTCAAAGTTACTTTAATAAACAAGCAAGTAAGAACAAGTGAAAGTTCTTAAAATAAGAACAAGTAAACAGGTTCTTATAAAATTAAAAAGAAAAACTTGCATCAAAGATGAACTTACCTTATTGAGCCTAATTTATTTAAGTCAAGCCAAAATACATTTCATCTAAGTGACATCAAGATTGCTCCATCAACCTTTCCACTCCAGTAATTTTGATGAAAATTTTCTAAATATTTAATCTAGAACTAGAAATCCAAGCAGATTCTCAAACAAGGACAAAAAGTTTTGCATTTATGTCTATTTTTCATATAAACAGAAATCTGCTTAAGTAGAAGAAAATAAAAAGTTCTTCATTCAGTTTTTGTAGAGGCAGTTACTGTCAACACATGAAGTAATGGAAAAAACTGAAAAAAACCCACTCATCATCAAAAATCATTAAATTGAATATTAAAATTAATTGTAATGGCAATATTATCACATTTTATATGCTAAGAGAGTACGATTCATTAAAACAGCAGTATATACATACATTTAACATCTCATTTTTCTCCTAATGTACAGTTATTTGGAAACATTAAATTTTAATAAAACTTTTTCTCTTTTTTCAAATACAGGAAAATAAGTTATCACCATGAAAAGTACCAAAATCTCATTTCTGAGAGAATTCACAACTAGTTAATCAAGAATCCATTTTGAATGCATCTTCACAAAAAATTTGTCATTCATATTAAATTATGACCTCTCTAGATTTTAATTATCAAATTGGAATGGAACTGCTCCTACTAAATAGAACAATGTCAAACAATCAAAATAACTACAAATTGATCCATTTTTAACAAGTATTGACAGGATTCTTGGCTTTGATGTGGAAGGTAATTACATACCATCTCCTTCCAATTAAGTGGAACTAATTCAATAGCTAACTTGAAAGAGGACTGAGATATAAATACATTAGGCTAAAAAGGATTGTGGTTAAGTTTCCTTACCACTCATCCTCTTTTGCTAAAATAAATTAGTAGAATCAATTGAGAAGTTAAAAGCAAACCTAATTTATTGATCAACAATATTACATGAGTACTGCAGTTAGTGCTAATGAAGGAAAAAATTCCATAACGTTAATGCAAAAGATAGTAAACTAAATCAAATCAGCTGAATCAAAGTCCTACATCACCACAGCTTGAAATAAAGTAACGCTTCAAGAAAATTCCTGGTATCATAAGTTCTGTCTTTGTAATAAAAAGTAGATTACATTCAAGAAGGGATAATCAGTGTTGACTTGGAGTGCAAAGGAAAAAAGTCAAGAGAAGACAGGACAGACAAATCTGATTCCAATGTATATCATACACTAATATTTGTTTCCAGAAAGTGGAAACTAAGTCACTAGTGGGTTCTTCAGGCTCCAGCTTAGGACCAGTTCTCTTTAATGTTTTCATAAATGACTTAGATGCAGGATTTGAAGGTATACTAAGTCAGTTTGTAGATGATCCTGAACTAGGAGGAGCTGTTGACTCCCTCAAGGGTAGAAAGGCCTTGCAGAGAGACCCTGACAAACTCGAGGGCTGAGCAGTCATCAACCACATGAAGTTTAAAAAGAGTAATTATCAAATTATGTGCCTGAAATAGGGAAACCCTGGATATATGTGTAGACTGGGTGAATGAGAGGATGGAGAGCAGCACAACAGAAAGAGGTCTGGAGTGTTCAGATCAACAGCAAATTAAATCTGAGCCAGCAGTGTGCCCTGGCAGATAGAAGGACCAAATGTGCCCAGGGATGCACCAGGCCCAGCACTGCCGCTGTGCAAGGGGAGGTGGTTGTCCCTCTGCTGTGCACGGCCTCACTTCAAGAGCATTATGGTGCAGTTTGGACACCACAACATAAAAAGGTCACAGAGCTATTCTAGGGTGCCCAAAGGAAATCTACAAAGGTGGTAAAGGGTCTGGAGGCTCGGACATAAGAGGAGTAGCTGTGGTGCCTGGGTGTGCACAGCCCAGAGCAGAGGAGCTGAGGGGAGCCCCCATGGCGGCTGCAGCTCCTCACAGGGAGCAGAGGGGCAGCACTGAGCTCTGCTCTCCGCTACAGGGCCCGAGGGAACGGCATGGAGCTGTGTCAGGGGAGGGGCAGCTGGGGGGAGACCAGAAACAGGTTCTTCACCAAAGGATGGTTTGGAATAGGCATGAATTTTGTGTTGTCCTGTGCAGAGCCAGGAGCTGGACTCACTGATCCTTGTGGGTCCCTGCAAACTCAGGATATTCTATCGTTCTATGAAAAAAAAGTTTTTTTCCCACCAACTTAATAGTTAAACTTCAATATAAAGGGAATATCTTAGTAACCAAATAAACAGTATTTCCCAAACAAAATAGGGAGATACTTTATAGTTCTGGATTTGTGGAAGATTAAATGAGAAGATAATACTCTCATCAGAGAAATAGCTCCTTCAAAACATACTTTCAGTATAATTAGTATGAAACTGAACTTCTTACAATAAAGGCACGTGCATGGTTTGGGAAATGTCCGAGAAATTAAAGCACTTAGGAGATTAACGTTGAACATTAATGCTTGTGCAATGAAATTGTTTGAAATAAAGTCTGTGCTATGTTTGGAAATAAATTTATTTTTCATGATTTTCTTTTTTCTTCTTGAGCTGATAGAATCTATGCTAAATAACTATAAGTTTTAATCTAGATATATGCATTAATCTAGATATAATGAGTTAATGTGAAATGTAGAATATTATCATAGATAATAGAAAACATTAGCAAATATCACATACCTTTCTTTCTGATTCTCAAAACTCATTTATATTGCTTTCTATTTAGAATGAGTTTGATTATAGTGAAGGATCATCAACAGGGTAAACAAGGAAATAAATGTAAGTTTTTTTTGTTTTAAAAAAAACCAAAAGCCTTTCTATATTTTTTCTTAAGCAAGAGTGGTGGTACTATGTGATAAAAGATATTTGTTTTTTCTACTACACCAAGAACTCTGATAGAACAAGAGTTATAGATACATCTTAGAAGAACCTGGAATCTGCTCCAAGTGCTATCTGCAGAGCCACCTCAGAAATAGAATTAACCAAACCACCCCCAAGCCGCTATTTTCACTTTCCAGTTACACAGAGTTCTCTTAGAGCTCCTCATTAGTTCTAGAGAATGACATAGATTTAACATACTGAACCAGCCCCAATACCTGACTGAAAAACATCCTCCCTGTTAACAGGAAAAACAAATAAAGCACTTCTGTGTTTACCTGCAGCCTTCAGATCTTTGTGACTTACTACCTTTACTCAGCCTGTAATTTGTTTCCCCACCCTCATGTTGATTTGTCACACAGTAATCTACTTCACCTGCATTAAAAAAGCAGCATTCATCTGCTCCTTTAGGAAATTGATTGATTTTTTTTGTTGTTGTTTTTGTGAGAATTTAAGTCTCAAAGCACAGAATTCCAGAAGGAACCATAAATCATAGAGTCATAGAATTGCTAAGGTTGGAAAAGACCCACAGGATCATCCAGTCCAACCATTCGCCCTTTGGTTACTTTGGGGTTTAATTTAACATGTTTTCTTCCTCAGGTTTACTTCCTTTGCTTGGAATTCCAGGTAAAATTTGAGAGTTGTCTAATACTTTCCCCCATCCTCAATAACTGTCCTCCTGAAATTTGGCATCTGCTTTTCCAGGGACTACTTAAATTTCTAAAAGTAATTGTCTAAATAGTTTTCACAGAGATTAAGCTAAAATGGTTTGGCTGCAGTAACTTGGACACTAGCAAATTGTGAAAGCAGACTCCAATAAACTCAGAACAAGGCAAGCCCTGATGAGTCCTAAGACCCTACACTATAATATAAACACAAAACCGATGGTTTGCTGCTCGTAATAGCTAGCCCATGTACTGGGCTACAAAAGGACAAGAACAATATAACAATATAATAATTGGACATTTTGATCCTCAGATTCTTCCATATAAGTCATCCAGAGCTATTTAGTGAGCTTGTTAAGAAAAAGTGAATCGTATTTTCTAATCAGTGTCACATGACTTCAAAATCTTCAGATCTGAACTCTTCAAGATGTGCAACATAATGCTGAATCTCAGCACACCCCTATCCTCAGTATAAAATAACTGACTATTGAGGCTTCTGATTGTCTCTGTAGAGCTAAAAACCTCACTTGCTGCAGTCAAGGAAATTTGAGGACTTCAGATGATGTGGAAGTAATTTTGTCATAACCTTTGTAGGAGGCAAGATTAGAAATCAGATAGCAGTCAGCATCAAGAGATGGTTACTTGACAATGGCCAGAGCTCAACCCTAGGCAGTTAATCTTCAATGATTGATAAATAGATATTAATTGATTTAATGTCTATTAAAATCTGGTTTGGAAAGTAAATGCTTGTGACACAATAAATAAATGATTGTTCATCCAACAATGAAAGAAAATTACATTTTTAGTATGACTTATGTAGAAATGACTTAAAACAAGCAAGAATGCTTCAGTAATGTAGTATCTGTTAAAGTTACTGGTATGGAGAAGGAAGAGGTCTGGTGCAAAGTATCATAAGCAAACAGAAATTGTAACAAGCAGTTAATTATTCTCAATATATGTAGTAAATACAGTCCACACTTTACAGCCCCTCTTCAATATTCTACTAAGAACAGAAAAAAATTACTATTAATGGAATCTCAATTTTAAAAAAATGTAATGACAGAGAAACCAAATCTGTGACTCTGTGTGAAACGCAGACTGACTTGTAAATATGTATTTATGAAACTTTTCTTTAAAGTTAAGCATTACTAATGAACATTTTCAAAATAACTGAAAGAGCTGCAAAAAGTATAATCACCTGTCCAAAAAAACAGAGTAAACTCAAGTTCCATGGTGAGCCATTGCCTTACTGATTGCCACTTCACATGTGGGAATGAGAAGTTAACAAGGTATCTGGAAGAGATTTTCAAGAGACTTAAAACATCAAATCACCTTTAGATTTTTGTCAATTTACTTCAGACTTTATCACTTTTCAACTCTTCTATTCTTCTGTTCAATTTGTTGCCACCAAATGCTCCAAATTTGACTATGGCCATTTCTGACCATGGACAGGATTGACATAGCTCACCCATGTCATGTGAGATAAGTAAACAGCAACTAGCAGGTACTAATTAATTTCAGCTCCTGCTAACACTAACTAAATAGTCACAGAATTGGATGAAGATGTGTTCTGAAAGAGCAGGTGGTATAAATGTAGCACAAGCCTACCAGCACAGATCTGATTGACATAGCTGACGGAGAGGTATATAATTATATCAACCAATGATTCAAATAAAATTAAAGACACAGTTTCTGAAAAAATTACTTGAGATCAAAGAGGGTAATTCAGAACTTAACGCAGCATGATGAGCAGGAAATGAGAAAGAACATCAGAATATATCAATGACAGATATTAGACAACTCCTTAAGGCTGCCTCTTGCAGGAAGCCTTCTAGCAAATAAATCACTGACATTTTAACTACACTGTCATCTAACCCTTTCTGACATAATGAGATTACATTTGAATTACATATAAAAACTCAAATTATTTTGGGGCTACTAAAAGTTCACAGAAATTAGATACTTAAGAAAAAGTGTGGTTTTGTCTTTGCTCATTTCTGAACATCTTGTCTCAGAATAAATAACGCCTAGCTTTCTTTCTCTTCTTACTGGTTCTGGTCCCCATTTTGGACAGCTACTACATCTAGGTATCTGAATTTGTTCAATTTTATCTGGATTTACAAACTCTCTACAATAGCAGCAGGAGAACATCTGAACCAGAGAAACATCTTCAAAAGAGTTTACACAGCAAAACATGGGGAAAAGCCACAGGTGTCCAAAGGGGAAACCCACTTAGAAGAGATAGAAATGAAACACCGTCATGGAAAGTGAGCCTAACTGGCACAGCATTACACTATCAGTTAATGGTTGTAACGGAGGTTATTGTAAATTTTAAGTCCAATCAAGATAAACAACAGTGACAAGTAAGAAAGTCATTCCAAAAAAAGTTATAAGCAATGATGACTTGCATTAAATACAATATGGTATCTCCAGTTCCTGTGTATGAATTCTGAGGAAGTGTTGAAGATGTAAGCTTAAATGAAAACATTTCATTGATCTCTTACACGCTGACAATAAATTCTACTCTAATCTTGTAATCATCAGCTGTAGAAACATATTTTCTCTGGAATTTTTAAGAAAAAATGAGTCAAAATCTGCCAGAAACATCAGAATCTCCATTTTAGGGCTTTTTTTTTTTTTAGTTTTATTTGATGGAACTAGGTTTCCAGTGCTTAACAGATATTGATTTTATTATTACTATTATTATTTTCAGAAAATGTTCTTCAGTGGATGGGAGAACAAGTCTTGAGTCTGCCTTGTCTGTTTCTAATGATTACTGTGTGATTTTTAGGATACTACAATGCTCAGTATCAATTATCAAGGTAATTTCCATTTTGCCTCAAATCTTCTACTCCTTTAAGCTACTGTTAAAATACAAAATTAGATTAGCTTACATTTTGATCTTTAAACTCTCATAAAGGCATTACTTATTTGTGTCATTGTTTGTTGTTTTTTTTTAATCACATTATAAATGGCAGAGTATTTCTGGTGACAAGTGACCAAAATACTGACAAAACCTCATAACAAAAGAGTTGAAAGGGTCTGAAAAAAGATGAGAGAAGAGATTTTAAAAATCAGAAAGAATGACAGAAAATAAGAAAAGAAAACCTGGAAAGACAACCTTGGGGGAAAAAAAAA
>PPHD01028358.1:0-10904 GCA_002909625.1 Bambusicola thoracicus
GAAGACACAAAGAAATCATTGAGGAGATGAAGGAGTGGGTCAATCAAACCAGAAGGTGAAATTAAAACGGCTGAGCCGGGCACAGACCCAACCTGCCATGAAAACACATCCGACACAAAGAGGTCGCTGCACAAACCCGCAGAAGATGCCAAGCAAACGTCCATTGGGGAACAAGCAAAAGATGGCAGCTCCACCAAAACGCACGCCGTCCCTTCTTCAAAAACAATATGAACAGGAAAGAAACAAATGAAACATCTGCTCAAACTACAACCGCTCCGTAGGCAAATTCTTGTTAAAAGATGGCTTTCGCATTTCGTTTTCTCTCTTTCAACCTCTCCGCTACCTAATCGCTGTGAGAATGACTTCTACAAAACATGGCGGTGTTGGTATGAGTTTCCTTCTCATAGCATTGAACAGCACTCCTGAAATTCAGCATTCACACATGCATACTGAGATCTCTCCTCCGGAATCAGTCTTAAGTTATTGGGCTTTTGATTTAATTTTCTTCTTTAATCCAGAACGTGGAGGCAGAGAAGGGGGGGTCCACGCTGTGTCTGTCTGCCACGTGAATCCCCCCCCCTTCCCCCAAAAGTCAGTTCTTTGTTAAATTCTCCTCTCGCCGATACCCGTTTTGTGTGTTTGTATTTTAAGACTGTCCGAAGGGATAAGGACCGTGGAAACCCTGCAAGAAAGTTGGAGACATAATCAATTTCAACAGGCAAGAAACGACAGCGCTCAGCGCACGCCTACAAATCACCACCATCCCATCCCAGTGCTGCTACGATGGATGCAACCCTTCACCCATAAGAGCAGCAGCCCCAGCTGCCCAGCCTCACCAAAGGCTCAGAAAGGAGCTGCTCTCCCCTGGCACACCAGCTGCCACCCACTTACCTCTTTCAGGTGTTATCTAGGCCAGCTAACAGCCAGGCAAAACGCTTCTCGGGTGCCACAGGGCCACATGAAGTCACTACTGACCGCTTCTACACCAGAGCAAAAGCCGTTTGTAGGTGCTGCTGTCCTTGCAAGGCCAACAGCTGCAGCCTCACAAGTCTATTCTAAAGGTTACAGCAAACAGTACGGCCAGAACTGACAGAAAAGCCTACTTGAGAAAAAGCAGCATTCTGACATCCACATTCATCACGTGCACTTCTGCCCTCTCTCAGTAACCATAACGTATTTTTCAGGTGAAAGGCAGCCACAACAACTCAGCAAGAAATTAAAGCCTTGCTATGGAAGGCACTGTCCCCTCATTCACACTCTGAAGTGAGCAGCACCACAGACCCGGAGACAAGTCTCCAGTTCACAGCAATGCCTTTCTGCAGTCCCCACTGATCCTGAGCAGAAGGGAGCAGGCAGGCAATGGGTCTCACATGGCACAGATAAAGTTGGTCACAGGGATGAAGGTAGGAGCCACACCAAACCCTCCCGTAAGATCCAGGTATGCATTCAGGTCAGAAGTGAGAGGAGGGAGGAAAAGTGTTATGTTTCACTATCAGAGCTGGAAGACTGTTAGGCCAACGCTTTGTTTCTTCAGGCCATCCCCTGGCTGGCTTGCTGCTAAGACAGCTCAGTTAGCACAATGCCATCCTCTGTCTTTCAGGGAAGCTCTGACTTCAAGTTTTCACCACTTCACCTTTAGCAGGAAAAATCTCAAAGGAGACATTATTTCCTGCATGTTCTGCTGCAGCTCCCTAACAACCCTGCTGCATGAGCCACGCAACAACGAGCCTTTAACATGACTCACATAAAGAAAGCACCAACTGCACTGCCATAAGATCCACTGCAGAGTTCCAGAGCTCCGCTGGGTATCTGTTACAAAGCAACTGCTATCAGAAGCCAATTATTTTGATATAGCTAGTGAGAAGAAAGTTAATTCTTTAGGATATATCAAATGGCAAAACACAGCGATGGTCAAATGAAGCACCTACCAGCAGCTCTCAAAATTCAGCCCAAAGAGGATTAGCAATGAAACAGGACATCTTACAAACTAATTGGGAAGTATGGGAAAGAAAGCAGAGAGCTGGAAGTTGCTGTTTACAGAGGGAAATGTGCACAAGTGATGGGAAAACAAGCACACCTCAGCCCTAGGAATACACTGCATTCCCAGTCTGTGTTATCTTCAAGAGATAACACCTAACAGACTCCACAACAGCTCACCTCTGAAAGCAGGAGCTCCCACCAACAGCGTAAGATAGTCAGCATGTACAGAAATACTGCTATCACCAGGAGGAAGAGCAGGAGGGAAACTGCATTAAAACAACATGAGCAGGCACACAGATGTGCACAGAAATCAAAGGACAGGGAATGAAAACAGCAGTAAAAACACCAATCCTCAACAGCCTCATCTCAAAGAGGTTCAGCCCTTGTACCTACAGAGAGAAGGCAGGATTTGCTGCTGATTATCTGTGCAGGCATTTGCCAGGACTTGCTTCATCTTACAACTGCCTGCACAGAATACTTTGTTCGCAGGCAGTGACTGCAAGCTCCCCCCAACCCCACATTGGTCTCTGCAGTAACTGCTGCCTGCTCCCTCTGCTGGGTGCTGCCTGCTGCACAGCACAGCCCAGCACTTACATTTGTCACAGGCAAAACCTTCTTTTGCTTCATTTGTGCACCCCATAAGCCAAGCCACCTGCATCCCCTTATGGCATAGAAGGATTAACGCAGTTAATGACTGCGTAGTATGGGCAGCTTTGCTTCAGTCAGACATGGGGAGAGCTCATCAGCCTTCTTGTAGGCAGAGGCAGCCCCAGCACAGTGGCAATCAACCTTGTTTTCAGAGAAAGCCTCTGGAACCCCAAATACTACATTATATAGCACGTGATTTAAAGCTAAACCATTACGCTAACAACATGCTTATTAAAAACAGGGTTTTGCTCACCTTTAGTGTTCGATTACTGAGCACACAGAGCTTGGTGCTGCTTGCTACACTGCACTCGTTAGGCTGACATCTCCAGATGAGTTCCTCTCCCCATTGCAGCAGTGCTAAGGGCAGCCTCAGAACATGACTGAGAACAGCTTCTCTTCATGCAACGAATTTCACCCCAAAGAAAGACCCCAAAGTCTTCGGTCATGGGATTACCATAATGCAACGCTGCATCTGAGGAGCTCTTCACTGCATTTCACTCACCTACAAGATCTATTAGGACATATGGGAACTTACAAAGAGTTAAAAGACTTGTTCCTTAAAGGCAGTGTGGCCCTCGGTTTGCCATCAGAGCTAACAGCCCTCCCGCATGGAAGGAAACAATCTGTTTTAACCAAGCACTGGAGGTGCATGCTCTGCAGAATGTTTGTTCCTCATTACATTTATTCCATGAGAAGTGCTAAGAGCAGCCTCACACCTGAAGCCTGCAGTTACTGCTGCAATGCAAATACCAACCTCCACTCCAGGCCATTGTTGAGAATAATTATCCCTCGTATGCAAGATTTCACACCATAAGCATGCAAAAATAATTCTGCATGCCAACGCAGTTTTCCCGAGTTATTTTAGCTGGAGTGTCTCACACTATTTTTGGTGAATTCCCTTCCATTCTCACAATGAGATGGCTGTTATTATGAGAAGCTCAGCTGCAGCTCTGCACATTTACTTTCAGTGCTTCCAGTACCTTCCACAGAAGTAACTGCTAACTTGCTGGTGAAAGCATTCTGGCTATTAAGACAAATACATGAGCACAGAGGACCCTGGTTTTTTTTTCCAAGCAAAGATTGTACATTATAATTGTTGTAAGTAATCATATGACTTTATTGTCTAAAAGGGAATTGAGACTGACACAGTTAAATGCTGTGCTTAGTAAATGCTATGATCTTGTGCTAGAAGAAAGGCCAGACAAGCACAGCACAGCCTCCGCATTCACACCCACAGCACCTGGATGTGAGGAAACAAACAGGAGAATCATTCAACTCCCTTTTCAAACAGACTTGTGACAAAAGCAGAGCCTTTTTAGTTAACAGTGAAATGAAACCAAGATGAAGTTCATCTTTCATAAACCATCACAACACAGGCTTTCAAATAGCTATCTTTATTTCACCTTTGTAACTGAGTCAAGATCAATACGAGGTACACTCGAAGAGAGACAGGAGTTTGATGCACAGCTGCCAAGCACTACAGGGCCAGTGGAGATGTACAGAGCTGACGAAGGACGCGAGGGCTCAGCTACGTGATTAAGTTACCATGCAACAACTTTGCTCCTGTAACTCAATCAACGGCGTGCTTTTAGTCTGCAGAGATAAAGAGCGGGGAAACTGGTGGCCTGCAATGGAGCACAGTTAAGCTACAATTGCATTGTACCACGTTTCCCACAGGCCAAAAGCACACGGACTGTTTGTTTTCATGGCTGAGCTAACATGCAGCACCCAAACATGTTAGTCTTTCACCAGACAAACAAACCAGCTCATGCAACACCAATTTAACCTGCATATGCTACGCAGCAGTGTGGCTGTCAAGGACTAGCTCCAGTAGTTTCAAGTCCAATATTCCCCCCTTTTTGCTCTAGATCAATTTAGCCGTGCGTTAACTAGTCCAATTTAAAGCCCAGACACCAGAACAGAAGGAGCTTCTTGTCTACGTGGAAGTAAGCATATCTCTGAGGCATCTTCCTTACCTACAAATATAGTTTGGTACCCAAACATGATTGCTTTTTTTCCCACTGCAAACTATCTGAAGTGGACAGAGGTACTCCAGACACATTCCAATGAGAGCGCCCTGGTTCGGAAGGAGCAGCAGCAGCTTTTAGACTTGGAGAGGGGAAGTCAGTGAGAAGGTTCTCAGGACAGAGGGAGGTTTGGTTTCCCTTAGGTATATAAAACTGCCATTGAGCACAGATCAGAGTTCAGCTGCACACAGAATGATGACGGGGAGCATAAATACAGAAGGGGAAATAAGGTGGCACTCTGAACTCCAGATATGCTTGTATTACATCACCTTTTGAGAACAGCATGAGCCATGAACAGATCAGATCAGCATCAGACAACTTGTAGAATGCAACAGCAGTGACAATGCAACTTGTTTTGTATGGGTCAATCTTTGCAGGCCTGAACTTCTATATGCAGTTTTCTGCATTACAAAGAAGGAAGCAATGCCTCAATTCATATGGGCAGGCCACTAAACTCAGCAACAGATTTATATATTTTTTTTCATATAAGTGACGAATACAACATGAATGTCAGTATATGGCTGTCCACCTCAAATCTTCGTTTAGACATTTAATCTGTACGTTTCTTTTCCTCGTTAAGGAATTGAACTCTAATTCCCCAGGCTCTAGAAGACTGCATCTTGTGCTTTTAATGTAAAAGACTGTCACAAGAGAGCAGCAGTGACCTCGACAGTGTTGCTATGAGACAGGAGCGAGTAAATAGAAGGAAACTATATTAGCCTCATCTCTCTTGAGAATACAGAGAGAAGGCGATGCCAAAGAGGAGAATAAAATACCCATGCATGGGTATATCTGGATTCTAATACAGCTCACCCCTATCTGGAGATAAGCATCCTATTCTGCACTTAAAGCACGTTTGATTCTAAGAACATGCAAAAACTCCACTGGGAATAGATATAACAACAACATGCTTCAAGCAATGCCCTGAACACAGACCCCCACCTACCACCTTCCTGCAGTTTATTTCAGAAGGTGAGCAAGATGGACCCAGCGAAGGCATATAGTACAGCAGGAATAAAGACCACACTTAGTTTCTTTCAACTGTGTCACAGGTTTCATCTTATCTGCTGACAGAACAGTCTATTTTTCCCTAGGAAAGTTTGTTTCACTGAGCACAGCATCCATACCGTGTGCTCTGTGCTGCTGGAGAAAAGCTCTCCAAATGCTTCCATGTGTGGAACGTTGATATACCAGCCTCATTCAGCAGCAGATGGCACATCAGCATCACAGAGATCCTTGCTCCACTGGGGAATTTTAGAGGACAAGTCACACCTGCTCAGCTGCACCAGAGCGAGAACTAATACAGACAAGGTCTGGCAACTTCTAGCATGTTTTACAACTGCAGCCACCAGAAACAGCTCATTTCATCCATAGGATTTCATGGGCTCACGCAGCTGTGTGGCTGGGGGTCCTTCACAGTCTCTCTGCAGATGGGAAGCCTCCACACCAAGCTGGGAAATATTAAGGGCTTACATCCCTTTTAAATGAGACACAGGCCTTAACTGAACCTTAACCTCCCCCTTTACTGTATCTCACCAGATGGTGTGCTAAACACACTAGGAATTCAATCCACTATCTGGGGGCATGAAAGCAAATAAAAATCAGAGGTTCTACCCAAGTTATATAAGATTCAGGTATCCTATATCCAAGTATCCTAACAGCCAACCCACAGTAATCTTTGTTCCCAGATCTTGAAATCAAGCCTCTCACATCACTATTCTGTCACAGGACAATGGCTCCGAATGTCATGGCTCTCTTTCTGCCATTCAATCAGCAGTCTAGGTCCAGGCTCCAGGGAGGAGGGGGAAGTGGGCCAGCTGAAGCAGGCTGTGAGACAGAGCTTTTGCCCAGAGATACCTGCACACCACCTGCTGATCAGGTGGTTTAATACTTCTAACATCAACCCAATGAGCCCTCATCCACTTAATGTGAGCCTCAGCTGCTTACACATTATTCCTTCTTAGGAAAAAAAAATCTTCATGAAAACTTTGAATCTTTCTGGGAAAGAAGGAGGCACACAACAGTGCAAGACCTAAACCTAAAGGGAAGGCAAGTGCATTCACCTGACTATTTAAGATGAGACCAAGTACTGAGGATGTCAAAGCTACAGAGATCTGCTCACTACAGAGACAGTGTTGTACCACAGGAACTGTACCAAGGTGAGTATGAAATCTGTGGCATAATGTTTCTTGCCCTAGACAGAAAGGCCATGTCTGGAACAAGACTCTGATCTTCACACCTCCCTTTAATAATTGCTTCCAAAACAAAAGCTAATCACAAACAGAAAACACTGTGAGAGACAGACCTCAATAAAAGAAATAGATCAATGAACCTCTTACACGGCCCATCCTCTTTCCAGAAGTCGTCCCTTCTAAAAGAAAATAAGATTTATCTCAAATCTACCCCAAAACCACCCACATGTTTTGAATGTAAGGAGGAACAAGAAGAGAAAGAAGGCCACTTACCCTATGTCTGGGGTTAGGTTATAATGACTCATCCCATAAGAGTAATGTTCATGAACTTTGGGTTACTAGCTAGACCAGTTCTCTTAAATTTAGTGAGAGCATCTTTGCAGTGCCTCAGTCTCTCCCCTGGCTTTTCTTCTCTGCAATATAACAACTGGTATATGCTACGTCCTCTGCATCTCAAATAGGCACATGTTTCTGACTGCTATATTCTTCCTTAGAAAAGCCAAAATATTCTACTCCGCACCCAAGAGAGCCTGTTGATACACCCAACCTCCTGGCACTCATGTCACCCTAATCTCATCAGGAAGGGCAAGGAATTTTCCATAGGGAGAGACCTGGTGAAAAAAAAAAAAATCAAAGGCCACATTACTGCCAAAACCCCATTTCCAGGATTTCTGTGCAGGAGCTTTCTCTGAAGTGCATCTCTTAGCAGTTCCACATCTATCCACCTGCAAGTGCAAATCAACTACAAAGCAATTGCCAAGTCCTGCACTCAGAATACAGGCAAGGGGGAAAAACATTTATAAAAGAAGTTACCTCCAGTCTAAAGCTGACCACCAAAACAGAAGAGTTCACCCATCTAAATCAAACCTAGCATTTAAGTTGTGAAAGGCTTAGGCAATTCCAGCATCTCACAGCTGTAACTCAGTAAGTTTATTTCCATCCCCCTCCCCACCAAACTTTGCTGGGATATGTACAACAGATAACAGCAGGGCAGCACTCTCCACCCAAAGCTCCTGAGGTGAAGTTTATGCAAAGAAACAGGGATGCCTCTGCTAAGACAGACAACAGTCCATCCGTCCAGAGAACAACGCTATGGAAGTGTGCACTGACATCCAGCAAGCAACTCTTGAACAGCAGTGACTTTCAGTCACCGTTAATCCAAGCTGTATTTGAGTTGATAGGTGAAAGGCTTTATTTTTCCTTATTTCCAAAGCCATCCCTTTCAGCTCTAGTGAGTGAAAATCCCAAAGCAGAAGCCAACAGAGCTTAGTAAAAATTGATCTCTGGGGTGCAAAACACAACAAGGATGATTGGTAGCCTGTCAAATAGTTATTCTCATGCATGCCATCGGTTCAAAAAATGCATAGCCCTGGTGCAAAGTAGGACACCAAAATATGATCCACTGGTAGAGGGCAGGGAGTTCATCCAGTTAGGAACTAAAGTGCTGTAGGTGAACTAACATTAGGGCTTTATTTAAGTCATTCAGCAACCAAGTGTTATTGTCCTACACAGCCTGCTTAAAGTACAGTAAAGCATTTTTGAAGGATTGTTAAAATCAAACTAGTTTGACATACGACAGTACACACCTACACATACCGGCTGCATTAACAGGTGGATTCTGAAGTGTAAATAATCCTGCGATTCATTTTTCACACACAAGCAAATAAAAAAGTCAAAATATCACTCAGACTCTTATAGCATCCACCAAGCAAGCTTTTGAGAGAGGTTTAAAGTAAAGATAATTTAAAAGTCACCTACAATTATAAACAAGACAAGGACACAACAGTAGTCCTCTGACTGTTCCTGACAGATAGCTTCTGGGACCAAAACGCTGAGCTCTGCAGTCTCTCCACACCAGTTTTAAAACAACAGAAATAAAACACAACAGAAGTCATCTGGTTAATCTCAAGTTTTGAAGGTGTGGTTACTTTTTCCTCTTTTTAATTATGTAAAACTCAGGAACACATCTTGAGAGATATTTTGACTTATTTGCACATGCAGCTGGAATAGGCTCCAGCCACTGATAGTTACAGCACCCAGACAAGATTATATAAACTTTAAGAAGGACTCGAAGCAAAAACAAAAAGAAAAAGGTGGATCTGGTAGAGTCTATCAGAGGCAAAAGTATTTTAATATAACATGAGGAGTTGGCAGAGTCGGACAGTCAAATTCAAAACCTTCCTTAGCAGGTCTGGCAGAAGCAGAAGGGAAGGGCTTTGCAGTTTGTGATGAAGAACTATTACATACATCACAGTCTCATCACCTACCCATTCTCCTGTTCTCCCAGGGCACCTACCTTACTGTATGTCACTACCGACAAGTTGTTCGAGTGACTGCTGGGGGAGAGATTTACAGAGTTTTGTGACAGTCCATTCTGATCTTGTTCAATTTGGTCAGGAGCAGGCCCCCACGTGTTTTTGCTGATTGTGCCTAGCTCAGAACCCCCAGGGTCTTTTAGGTTGTTTTCATCTGGTTGCCTGTTCTTCTGTGGAGAGGCGAATGGGTTAAAGTTTCCTTCTACCTTGCGGTGCGGTTGTGTGTTGAACTCCGTTTCAAAGGATGACAGCTGCTGTGTTACTCCTAGAAGTCCTCCAACTTCCACACTGAGGATCACCCAGATGACATCTGAGGAAAAGGAAAGACACTTAGGTCATTACTGGATGGAGATTATGGAGATGGGGAGAGAAGGAGAAAAAACAGGGCATGAATTCACTCCTTTATAATAGGAAAAAGAATGGATTGTTTTTAACCCATTTTATAGAGCATCAGAAGTAGTGGTTAGGCACTAATCAAGTCTAAACCTTCAAGAATACCGAGGCAGTTTTACTCTTACTGGACTTAAAGGAACCAGGTCAAGACATACAAAAAACCAGCTGATATGACAGCCTGAAACTCCACGCTTCACTTTACCAACAGGATGCACTGAAAAAAGAAAACTGTAAGTGACTTTAATCAAGATTACACAGCAGGACTGAAACAAGAACCAGACAGAATCCCTGCCAATCTGCTCAGATGGTAAAGAAAAGGTCATTTTTTTTTCTGTTTAGCATTAAAAGGTTTGGCACTTAAAAACCATACACACCAAGAAGGGTTATTTGGAAAACAAACAGGTTTATGACAACTCACATTCCTCTATCTCTATTCTAGTTCCAAGATGTCCCCAGCAGGTGGACACCTACCCAGACTGGTAAACTATTACACAAGTTTGCAAACTACTGCTTAGAATAAGAATGTACATAAGTTCTTACATAACACGTCTGTCTTTCGTACACAGATAAGATTGTTTTTCTACTTACTAATTCATTTGTACTTCATGCAAACACTATGGCATATTCACATAAAGGCATTTCTTGGCACATATCCAAATTTAACTCCACTGCTTTTTTTTTTCCCCCCACCCCCCTCCATTAAATGTGTTCCAGTTCTGTTGTGCTGCACGGAGATAGAAAATTAAGAACAGCAATACCTAATATCTAATAACAGGATCTGATAACAGGACCTCAAGTGACACATAACTCAGGTTCCAGCTTTCCCAGCCTGTAAGGGGCTCTTCTGTGCTGTCACCACTGGCGTGGGGGAGGGAGACAGCAGGTACTTCTGTGCAGTTTGTGAAGTGGTGGTGGTAAAACAGCTTTCATGCACTGTAACTCTCCTTCCAGTCACTCACCACAGGCAAGGCAGCTCGTTAGCTTGCATTTTATAACCCAAATAATGACAGTGAGATACCTCCCTACACAAGCCCAGCTGCTCAAGGAGCACAGCACACTGTCAGCACCCATATCCCACACAGCACTTCTGGCTCCCCCTGCTGCAGGCCTGACCAAAACCCAGCCAGCGGGCACAACAGCCCTGGGTCTCGCCTTCCTGCTGGACCTGAGCTCAGGAAACAAGCATTAAGCAGAGGAAAGGCAGCTCTGATTCTAAGCTTACTTGCCAACAAGATTTCAGTTAGTACGTGGTTTTCTTTTAAAGTGGGGAATTTGAGGAAATTCAGTGAGATCTTAAGCTGTTTGTTTGTCGGCATGTAGGAAAGCCTTGGATTAATAAACACACAGCC
>PPHD01028359.1:0-10904 GCA_002909625.1 Bambusicola thoracicus
GATTTAATGGTGGGATTCATCACCACCCAATGCTGCGGAGGCCAAATATATAAACAAGTTCAAAAATGGATTAGCAAAACCCATGGAAGATAGGTCAATCATAGACAATTAAATATGGTAGACCGGATGCAACTTCCAGTTCAGGAAGTTAGTTAGCCTAATGCCTTTCCACCTCTGATTCACTTGTAAAAAGGAAGCCTGAGAAATTCTCCTGATGCCAAAACTGTCCCTCGGCTCCAAGCATTAACTATGATCACAATATACTCTTTTTTATTTGGCAGGGGGAAGGGATTACAGTTTCATTCAGTAATGATATTACAACATGCTATTTATCTCCCCCTGCAGCTTCTGGACCTCTGTGTAACCTCCCATCTCCCTGTCCTCCTAGGAATATCACAAATAAATTAGTGAAATCTACTGGAAGGTGATAGCAATCACAGATACTGCTGAATTCCATTTAGCAAGGAATAAGGAATCCAATCACTTATGTACATAGGAAAGGTCTGAGTGGATCATACTGTTAAAACATTCCGTCCTTCAGAGCACCGGACCAAAGGAAGGTGCTGGAAAGCCAGGATGGAAAAAATACGAGCTGGTTTGTCCCCAAGGAGAGCTCTTTGTAACCTCAGGACAGTTAGCACTTGATTTATTCCCTGACACATGCGTGCACAGAGGCTAATTTTATACATATACACAAAATACGCACAGAGTACATCGCACACTGTGCTGCTGTGTATCCCCATCCCCTTTGGGCCCTGTTAAACTCCCACAGGACCCAAAGAGCAGCTGACAACACAGGTTATCTGCTCTCTGTCCAGCTGCCCTCCTACCTGCTGCGCTTCTACCCACTGCCTCCTTTTTGAGGGTGCTTTGGGGTGTCGCTGGAGAGCAAAGGACGAGATGACAAATGAGCTAACACACAGCAACGGAATGTAAGTGAGTCTCAGCTATTTTTAATTAAGAAGCGATGACAGCTGACTAAATTCCCTGACACTGCAGTTAAAGGCTCCCTGACCCAGACATCATTGGACACTCTCCTACGACCAATATATATTGGTCCCGACGGTGCTTCTATTATTGTCCCCGCCGTCTCGACAGATGCAGGACTAACAAAATCTATGTCTATTATCAGCATGCAAATAGTGAGATAAAAGTGTGAATGCTTATGAGCCAGAGGACGCAGCAGGTGAGAGGAGGACAATGAAGGTCATTTTCAAGGGAGTGCTGAAAGTGCCAGTGTTTGGCTTTCAATAAATGTTCACAAGGTTTAGACAAATTTAACTGCCATTTTCATTTTCGGTTGGTTAAACCAATGATGGATTGACCATGAGAGAGGCAGAGAGACAGAAAGAACAGTTCCTGCTGTAAGGCAGATAAAAGATAAGAGGTAAGGCAGTGTGATCTGTGGACTGACTTCTCTCAGCCCACAGATCACAGGGAAGGCTCCACAGAGAAAGCTTATCTTCTCATTCCCAGACCAAAGAACCCAGCAGCCTGGTAAGGGAATCTGGATTTGAAGGCCAGGGATACACCTGACTTCATACAAGGATTCTTTAACGGAGCTGAGAATACAACAAGGTGTCCAGCTCCCACTACCACAACAGGCTGCCTATCCTGCAGGGCAACAATACACCATGAAGCTCATGCTAGGCAAGGTGTCAGCTCTGCATTGCTTCAGCTGTCTTGGAAATATGTCAAGAGGAAGATACCAACCACACAAAGACAATACAAAACTCACTCACTTACTCAGGGCTTGCACAGGCAATGAATCCAGCATGAGATCACTTTACCTTGAGCTCATTAGTTGGTTTCAATAGGACAGACAAAGAAAAGATGCCCTTCCATCCTCTCCAAAGGATCATGGAGAGAAGGGGTAAACTGGCAGACACGTCAAAGTCAAACAAATCACGTACAAACTTGGCATGAGCGAGACAAATACATTAAGGAACATCATCAGGAACTTTCCAGTATGGTTGCACAGTGGGAGGGGGAAAGAGATGCTTTCTGCTGTTGCTAAGACAGTTCCCCCAGCCTTATTCTCTCTACCAACCCAATCGACGGGTGTTCTCCTCCCATTGGCTCACCAGCTGCATCGAATGATCATGACAGGTTTTCGTCCTCCTCGCCCTATTGGCTTCTGCCTATGGCCTATTATCAGGGGAGAGCAAATCAGACAAGTAATCAATAGTTTGCGAGAAGGAACGGGACTGCATGATGCTACATTTGCATGAAATCTCTTGCTGCTATGCCTCTGCATTCAGATAAGCACAGATTAGCTGCATCAGCCACGCTCGCAGAGGTGAGCGTAGATGGCAGATGGATAGCAAAGCAGCACTGCAGTGAGCTGCCAAGGAAAGGCAGCACTGAACGCTCCAGTCCTGCTCTACAGAAGGTAAGCCAGTGTGAATCAAAGACCACCAGCATCCTGCCCCAGCACCAGTCTAGATGCATGCAGAAAGCTTTTTTTGGTAGCCCACCTGAACTAGTATTCCCAGCTTGGGTGCTCCTCAGGGCAATGAGCTACGAGAATAACAAAAAGGTGCATAGCAGGGGAGAGATCTTCCCTGTAGTGCCATAAGTGATGCCCTCTCCTGCAGGGATGTATGAAGATGCTTTGTTTGAAGGCCTCCAGAGCGTTCTGGGGTAGGCAGAGAGCATGGAAGCACTCCACAAGGCCACAGACAGCTTTCCTGGCCAGATACAGGATGGTGTGTGACAAGTTAGCCTCCATAGCCACGCTCCTTGGTCACCACAAGGCCTGCAGAGACATGGGAACAGTGGTTTCTTCATCTTGCAGCCACAAAAACCCATTATTAGGCAGAAAAGCACAGCAGTAGTGGGATGGTTTCCAGTCTCACCACAGCCCAGGTCAAGGCCTGGAACAAGAAGTGGCAGATGAGCTGCAATCGGTTTCCAACTGTAAGTAACGCTGCCTTGAACCAACAGCACACGTATGAAACACCCATGTAAAACAACCAGATGTTGCCAATGGCTTTAAAATCAACCACAAAATAAAACTCCTTCTTAAGAATGGGAACCTCAGACACCAGGGGATCAAGTGCACCACCGAGTCAAGTGCAGTTAACTAGTGAACCAGCCCCAGCCTTAAAGCTTTAAATTCCCTGATGAAATATCCCCAGGCATGTTGGGACACCACGGAACAGCAGCCCTTTGGCTATTATCTTTTGCCACACAGGTGACTCAGTACCCTGACTACAGGAGAAAAACTGGTGTTTCCTTTTCTGTCCAGGACCCCAAGTGACTGGCAGCAGCAGGAGCTCAGTCCAGCTTCCAGTCTGCTCCTAACGGAGGAACACACAACTAAAAGAGGCTGAGGAACCCAGCAAACCCATCCACTGTGGTTGGACATATGCACATTCAATGTACATACACAGTCCATGTGCTTTTTGTCCTTTACAATAAGCAGGTTCATTTAGGACGAGTTATAACTTAGACTGTTATAACATAATACAACTATGAGGCAAGACAGGAAAATATTCTGTGGAAATTTCCACTGCCAACCTATTTTATTTTTATTTTTTTAACTGGGGGAGCAGTTGGACAAAATGCATTGGACCAGTTAAAAAAAAAAGCTAAGTTTTTGACCTGAATTCATTCATATTTCTGACATCCGTGGGGATGGTTTCTTCAACATAAGATGGACTTTGAAGTTAGAAGGAAGAAAGAGAAAAGGGCCCGTCTAATAATCAGGTTCAAATCCCTACTTGATCTCACTCTGTAAGGACCTTGAATTAGGCCCACAGTTACCAATCTGGCTTCAGGTATTTTGGGATCTCTTTCCAGTTGATACGGTCTAAGTTGCATCCTAAGGCAGAACAGGAAGAATGTTCTGAGTTCTGAAAAACGTTTATGACTTTGGACAAATACATTATATTCAGCTTCAAAACAACTCCGTTCTCTTTTTGATCTTATGTAATAGTCTAGATGTCTGTGTTTTGATTCCTCCCAATTGTGCACTCAAACTGGTACAGAGCTCCATGAAAGAAAATTAATGGACTGGAAGGAAACGTACACTTTTTTCCTCCCTCTAAACCATGTGCCTCTTTCCAGAGAAGAAAAGCATGAAATTTAGCAACAACTGAGCTGATAAAACAAACTCAAATAAGAACTCCTATCGTAAGCTAAGTCTGCTTCAGCCACTCAAGAAGATGGAACCGATGAACGGAGCCTTGTAGATCAATAAAAACCTCTTAAATAAAACGAGAGCTCTTTCAGACTAATTCAAGAAGCATCCTACAATGAAAAAAGAGTCTGTCCCTGACGGCCTGGGATCAGACTTCTTTTCTCCTTACTCTTAGTGCCAACACAACAGCATTTATCTGGACCAATTAGATTCTTACCAGGAACGTGTAGGAAATACTCCACGCAAAGGTGAAGCTGCTATGTTACAACCTACGTTGCTCTGACTATTATGGTGATCAGTTCACTTTTGATTGAGCACTTCACCACCTAAATAGGAAGGGGATCTCCCTTACCTGGAAATGCATTCAGTCCTGAATGGCCTTGTTGGTGAGTCTGCAGCAAGAAGGCAAAAAAGGATGGATGCGCACTTCTTCATCTCCACCTCGCAGGAGGCACAACCTAGGATAACAACAATAAGAAACATATGGATATAAGCCCAATGGATGATCAGGCAGCAAACATAGGGACGGGTAGGAAATAAAACCTCTGTGCCTTTCTCAGGGATACAAAGTGCTCAGACACCTTCTGCTACCTGTTCATCCCACAGCAATACTGAGACATTCCATACAGCCTCAACGGCCATATGCAGCAGTGCAGGCAAAGGAAACAAAGCTGGACCTCAAGCAGGGGAACACTGGTGTTCACAGGTCTGCTTCTACACCTCAATCCTGCTCATGATATATCTGTCTCTGGCTCACAGCTTGGACCTCAGGGCTTTCAGGCTGCCATTTACCAGCAGTCCTGGTGGAGAAGGAGGAGTCAAGAAACCCGAGAGCCATTTCTGAGCCAAAAGGTTTTGTTCAAATTCACTTTCAGCTTTTCATTTTGAAACGTTCTCGTAATTCCCAGCATCTCTCCTTTCAGATCTGTCTCACTTTAAAAAATGCTGGAATGTCACTGCTCTTCTAATTGCTGTTCCATAGAGAGAACTCTTTTCTGTATGCATTTCAGAATTGTTACAAGAAACAATCCAAGAATACGGCCACCCTTTCTTAGTACGCTGTATAACTGTTCATGAAGGGTTTCAACTTCTGTCTTTATCTGCTTCTGGTTTGTTTCCCAGCTTCATTTCATTAGCACAATATCTGAAGGAGTTCATATTATTAATAAAGCCAAACCACAGGAATACATCTCGTAACTGCTCTATTTCTCTGATGCCAAAGGCTAGTAAAAGGTCTCCAAACTTCAATTTCATCTTTTAATAGCTCTATGCAAGGTAACTCAATGTTACTAGTCCCATTTTGCTATTAAACAGAGGCACAGAAGGGTGATAAGAACAGTCCCAGGCCATAAAACAAGTAGAAAAAGACAACCAAACCCTGAGTCCTGATCCACAGCCTCCCGCTCCGTCCCAGCGGACAACATTCTTTCCTATGACTACTAAAAATATTGGGGTCTCCTGTGAAACAGACTGCAATGCTGATTTCTGAGGTGAAACGAGCTACCCAGCATGGGAAACCATGGAAGAGGATATAATACTCTCAACTTCCTGAACTGTTGTACAATAAACAGCTTCAGAGCTGGTTTCCCACAGAGACACCTGTATTTTAGGAACAGATAAGAAACAACACGTGCATATACATGGTCACACCTTCTTTTTTCCTAGCTGTATACACACATATAGCCAACATGCGCAAAATTAAAATACACGTGTGTATATTAAACACGCATCCATCCGTATCAAAGCCACCACAACCAGAAGGAGCTTTGAAGTTTGACTCAGCACGGTCTGAAAAAAATGCACAGAAGCACGAGAGCCAGCAGATCCTGAGCTCAGACCCAAGATGTGACTCACCAGGTCGTCGGGAGCAACTCAATACTTTCAATGCCTTGGTTTCCCCAGCTGTAAAACAGAGCTAATTACACCACAGCGCAGCTGTGGGAATGAGCTGCCTGCTCTGCGCACAGTGCTTCAGGCACTGAAAATGCAAAGACCTGCTTGAATGAGAGCCCGGAGCCAAGGCACTTCCTTCAAGATGCCTTTCCCCAGCAGCCACGCATTGCACCTGCCCATAAAACGCCTGAGCTTCCCACGTGTCCATTGGTCACAACTTCATGCCCTTCCCTCAACATGCACCACCCCACAGCCCTCTCCCAACGTCACCACAACACCGGGCTACCTCCCCATATATCTCTATAACTCAAGTGCTACATAAGCCAGGAGTGCCTTTGGTACCAATGCCAGTGGCTCTCATGAATGTCAACTCTTAAAACAGAGAGAATAAGCAAACTAACCTTGTTAGTTTCCAGGCTCATTTGTTTAGGATGACGGATTGACAAACACGGTCTCTTTCACTTTTTTCTTTTTACAAACAGCTTTTTATATCTCATGCCCCAAAATAAGCCCTGACCCAGCTGCACTGCCATGTTACACAGTAATTACTCTATATAAGGCTGACCGAATGGCAATATTTGTGGGACAGTGGAATGGAATTATTTTAGGACTTACACAAACTCTCTCTGGGAGTGGCAAGGCTGGCTGTGGGTAATGTGGTGTACCTAAGAAACAAGTGGACACAGGAAGGTTTTTTCTTCTCCTTCCAGGCCTCCATTAAAACACACAATAGCTGACATTAAACCACTTTCCCAAACTTCTACTCAGGTAAAAAAGATAAAACTAAAATACATATATATAAAATGCATATTAATGTTTCATCCTGGCTACATTAAGGATGCAATCACCATCTTTTGGCCATATTTGGGCCCACTGAAGAGTTATTACTCATTGAGGACGAGCCCATCAATACATCAACCCCTTCCCCTCTCAAATACTCAGAGCGTCATTTCCAAGGACCTCATTTGAAGCAGGTGGGAGCTTGCAAACAGAACTGCTCTCACCTGGGCCATGGCCTGCCTTGTAGGAGGGTGGGGATCTCTGCGGGGAATCCTAGAGGGGGCTGACAGAGCTTACAGAGCGGCAATGCTCAGTTCAAAAAGCCTGCAGGAATTAGTGGCGTGCCATTCTGGTGCAAGTGGCAGTTTTCCAGTTTCCAAAATATCCCTCCTCCTTATGTCACGGTAAAAAAGGGTAAAAACAGAAAGTGGTTTAGCAAGTAGGAACATTGCAATTCAAAATAGCATCAGAGAGGATTAGAGCAAATACCCAGACTGTTCTAACGTGTGTTTACGGCCCAAATACTGTACCAATTCCTGTTATTTTCAGGGCTTTCTTCCTGTGTTGTAACATTCTCTCTGGGTTTAAACTTGGCCCGTACAACATGTGACTCATCTGACTGCAAGTCCTTGGGCATGTGCTGCAGGTTTGGTTGCTGCTCATCGCTGACGACCCATCCTACAACCTCAGAGCCCAATGCAACGCGTTACACTGGGGCTTTTGCTGAAGGGATAGGAAGAAAATGACAGCATCTGCCTAACGCTAGATCTTCATGCTTAATTAAGGACTTGAAAAATAAGTCAGTTTTCTGAGCAGGATAGTGGGTGAAAAATAAAAGAAAGTGAGTTTTTAATGATTTCAGAGAAACACGAGCCCGTTCTCTCGTCACTGTGCACCCTTCCAGCCAGGAATTACATGTTAAAAATTCGTTGCTATGAAACTCGTGTTATCTGCAGCATGGAGCACCGCTGATGGCCAAGCTAATCCCAGGTGGCACTCCTCTGCCTTCACTGATGTAAAACAGATTCACTGCTTTCAGGTTTGCCTTTCATTCTACCTGACTTCCTGCGTTCCAGAAGGCAACTCCTTTTTCTGCTCCTGTCTCTGATTAGTTCTTTGTGTTACCTCTACACGATGCGATTATTCAATTCTGAACCCAACCTGCCGGACTTCATTCTCCTTCTGTAACCTGCACAAGCACCAGCACCCCACCAAAACTCCCTTCTGACACAGTATTGTCTTCAGAGTTAGTGTGAAACTCGCAGGTGAGCTCAATTTTAGCTGTAACGAGGCACAAGATGTAGCAGGAGCTAATTGAAAGAATAAGAATTCAAAGAATAGAAATGGGGAAAAAAATCAACTGTGCAGAAGTAATGGATTTGTGAGCCTAGCAACAGGCTATGAGGTCTTCTAGCTCTTAATTATCACTTCAAATCATAATTAGCAAAGGTCTTCCAATAGAAAAAAAAAGGTAATCACTTCCATTGACTGAATGCTGAATATCTCACCTGAAAGCAGATCTCCCCAAGGTCGTTTGCCAGTGGGAAGGAGCAACCATGAACTGGGAAAGCAGCTTCTTGTTGTCTGGTTCAGAGAAAGGATTTCACCAGTACTGGCAGATCCTGAAAGAGAAGGAAATTCTTGCTCAGTGGTGGAATTAGAAGTCATGGGAGGCCATGCTGGGAGGAAGTACTGCACGCCATGTTGGGGGGAAGCATTGGACACCATGTTGGGAGGAAGCACTGACGTGCCTGGGGGAAGGAAGGCCTGGTGCAGGGATGCAGAGAGGCTGCATGGTTGGGCTGAGGCCAGCTGTAGGAGGTTCAACAAGACCAAGTGCCAACTTTCAGATTCACTCTCCTATTGCTGACGGTGCTGACTGAGCACAACTCCGTGCTCACACTTCTCCTTTCATTGTGACCAGACTGATGTGCATGTCACTCTCAATCTCTTATATTCCACAGCCCTCCTTTAAAAACAATCAAACGATCACAACATAGGAATTAAAGACGCTTAAACAGAATTATGGAAAGTAAACATGCATACCTTCTGTGCTGCTGGGTTGCTGTAAAACACTGCTTTGTTCCTTCTCTCCCAGCCAACATTCACCTACATGGGACAAAAAGAATTTAAATTCAAACGTTACATCTGGTTGCTTACCAACACAGGGTTTGTTTACAAATGAAAACATCTTTGGCTCAGTTTGACCCAAAGCCAAGTGAAGTTCGAAGATTCGAAAGCAAAACCATCAGCAGACTTCAGCTCACACTGCACTGCAAATGTGGCTCAGCTTAAGAATCCATTGCAACTACAAACTGCTCTCCCTGTTCTGTTATTGTTCTCCTGCTACGTCCAAGCAGAATTTCCCTTGTTGCAGCTATGATCTTAATTAATGCCCTTAGTAGTGAGGTACTAATTAAATAGAAGTACTGTTACATACACTAGGTAAAGCAAGGCATGCTGGTACTAAGAGGGCAAACTGCCCAGCATCAAGTATTAGGGACAGAGCTGCAAGTACAACATCAGGGCCCAAACTCCTCATCTTCTGTCACCTTTTAGACCAAACAGCCTCTGATAAAGGGCCAGAGAGGAAAAGACGAGCAGAACCTCTGCTAAGGCTTCTTCTTCCTAGCTGTAGAGGAGCCCCATGCAGGGAAGGAGTGCAATCACACGGGGCCAGATGTGCAGCACATCAAAATCCATCAACTCCAGCGCCTTCAGTGAAGCTATGCCAATTTACATCAGTTGATGGTGTGACCCATATTACGAAAACTTGCTTGAAGCAGCTAAGGAATATAACCCTGATTTATTCCAAATGCATTATATTTAGCGCCGTCACTTCTCTCTTTCATGCCAACATGCAAGCACAGGAGACAGACACATTCGGATCCTCTCAGCTGGGAATCGTGTTCTTGCAACACTCCTAGATGATGCACATACTGTCTCTATTTGTGTTCACCCTTTCAGATGGCATGCTGCCCATGAAAGAAGCTGATTAGCGCCTGCCCTGGGCTATCAAGGCAAGGCAATGGTATGTTTAGATCAGCAAACTGTATAACAATATAAATGTCATCTCTCCTACTAGAAGCCTTGGCAGTATCTGCATCTTGTACTTCGTTGCATGTATGTGCCAAAAAGAAACCCAAGGACACACAAGAAAGACGGGCATGGGATTCACCAGCCCTCCCCATTGCCAAAACATGCTGTACAGCAGTGGGTGCCTCATTAATCCCCAAAGACCATCTACTGGGTGTCAGATTGTAGGTAACATGAGCACCACTGGTACATATACATATAGCCTTTTTTGTTCAGCCAGGCTCACAAGCAGAAAATGAACCACAAACAGTGTGTCTGGCACAGTTCAAGACACGATCTGTACACTTGCCCAGAAAAGATGGCATTCAGCCTAAACAGAATAGCCCTGGGTGGTCACTGGCGGGTTGTGCAACATCTCCACTGCTGGGGCAAACTGTAGCAATACCTAGCAGATACAATGGATAATGGGCTGAGGACACTGAGTGTGGGACACTACTGGAGTGCACGCCAGGCCTCTGATGGCCTGGCACTCATTAGCGTTTGATTGTTACTGGAGACCTATATGACATGAAATTATGGTCTCACTCCAATTCCTGGTGAGCGAATGTCAGCACCATTATCACAGCAAGCATCCATCTTAGCTGTCTTACCAAAGAAGCCGAGGGCTGAATGGGAAGAAAGGCTGATCTATGTCTCATTGTCAGCGCAGGGGGCTTTCCAGGACAGAGCTGGGGTGAGCTAGCAGGGTTTGGAACTGCTGCCTTCCCAAGTCCTACTGAGCTCTGCAGCAGAAAGGGCAGGATGCAATGAGATACAGTGCAGCAAAGACATAGCAGAAGGGAAAGAATGCAGACAGGGGTAGGAAAGGCGATTCTGCACATAGGCAGAAAATTGTCACAGAATGAGATACTAAATGGATAGCAGAATGATACACCCGGATCATCAGAAACCGCTCTGTGAATACACAACTCACCAGCAGACACAAGGAACGCGCTCTGCAGTTTACGTGTTGTTCATCCAGTAGGAAGAAGCAGCTGCATTGAAGCCAACC
>PPHD01028361.1:0-10902 GCA_002909625.1 Bambusicola thoracicus
GAACAGCTTTGGGGCTGGTTCTGATCAGGTTTCTGTTATCTCTAGGACCATCATGCAGATTTCCACATGGTCCATGCAGAGTCAGCCCCACTTTCCTGCAACTCATCTGCAAAACTCCACTTGTAACAATTAATTTTGCGTTTGGTTGGCTGGTTTGGTTTCTAATGACAATCATTAGCTCTGGCTTGCTAACTGCAATACCAAGCTGCCAGTAACCTCCTCCCATAGCAATGTGAGTAACAGACAGAGGCAGCATCTCAGTGGTGCCATCCAAACAGTCTTGAGGTTATTACTTCAACTTTATGGCATAGGAACCTGTATAAAGCAACCAAATACTCTGCTCCAAGTCATTTGATGGGGCATCACTGAACTAAGAACAAAATCCAGGCCATCAAAACAAAAGCTAGCCTTTGCACAGAGGAGAGGGTGGCCTTTATATGCAACCCTGCAATGTTTTCTGAGACGACTGCAGTTTGTTCTCCTCTTGCTGAAGTGTTTCTTACACTCTAACATGCTAACACAAATAAGAAGCAGGCCTCTCGGCACATCTCCATGTTCTCAGCAGAGCTGATATGGCTTGTCTTATCTCTACCAGGGCAAGTCCCCTGAGCTGCGTTGAAAAGCCTTTTATCAGATGCAATTTAAAGCAAGCTCTTTCTGAGATGTAGCTCTGCAGCTCTGGCAGGAAAGTGGGGCTTCTGACTAAATCTCTTCTGGTTTTGTTTAGCACTGGGGTGAGGAAGTAGGACAAGGTCCTATTTGTGGGGCCGGCAAGACAGGGCTGCTCCCTGCACCTTCCCTGAAACAACGCTCTGCTCCCTCCATAAGAGGAAAACCCTGTCAAAATTGGCTTAACGATCTTCTAATATTTCCATGCAATTAAAGGCCACATCTGTCTCACAGACCCCGTCCTCCTTTGCTAATGTACAGACATGAACTAAACAGTCTGTCTTGTCGATTCACAGGGTAACAAAGGGGCCTATTCATAACACAGGCACTTTGGCTATTTCGTGTGTGTGAAATGAAATAGAGTTTGCATTTGGAGAATAACCTGTGCTGGAGCTTGCAAGAGATTTCTGCTCTAATAAATCAATCAGCTTTACCGGCTAATAAAATAACCCCCCTCCTAATTCTGACTGTGCTAACCAGACAGCCACCCTACAGAGAGGCAACTAGGGTTTCTGTGCATTTGTGAAAGTGAGAAGCTATGCTAGTTTGCCTTTCAAACTCCTACAAGGATAGAAGAAGGAGGTGTCCACTTGTCTGGAATGCTTAAAGCAGCTGAAGGGAGCAGTTATCCTTGGCCCAAGAAATGCGGGTGCCTTCTCTGCGGGCTCAGCTACATTAACCTGTGGGTGCTCGTTTCCCTGCTGCTGCTAGCTGGCTCAGGGCCAGGCACAGTCCTGCTCTGGTAGTTGTTCAGGTTTTTTTTTCAAAAGTAAATGGAAGCATTGCAGAAAAACAACAACTAGTACTACTACTACTACTACCAAAAAAAAAAAAAAAAGAGAGAGAGACAACCCAACATAACTTCAAAGACTCATTTCTGATTTGTTACTGAGATTGAGGGCTTAAAAAAGAAAACAAACTGAGGCACTCGTTGGCACAGTCCCAAATCAATATCAACGTTGTGTTTTGCCCTAAGAATTTCAGGCAATACCTGCATGTGTATCCAGATGTAAAAGAGCAGTGCAAGGAATACTGCTGCTAGATTAGTGCTTTGATTGTAAATGCATTGGGGGAATGAGAATGGGCTCTTTTCTGAGCCCAGCACATTGGCACACTGGTCCATATTTGGTCATGGTTTGTATCTCTGTTGTCCTGGAGCTTTCACGGTACCAACAAGTATGCTAACAGTGTTCACACATCAGCATACCTTGTTTCCTCAGCTCTCAACTGAGCAGGAAGTGTACACACAGCACAAAAAAAGATGGTCTTGTGGTTTCAATACTAGAGTGATACTTGGGAGCTGTGGGCTTATCTACTCCTCAGGTACCACATGTCCTGTTTGTTCTGAGGCTTTCTGGATCTTTGGTGCTAACCTGTAGCACAGTGATTGTATTTCGGTACCTCACCAGGATTTTGTGAAGGTAAGCATGGTAAATTCTACTCTCTTAGTTGTGAAAATAAGAATAGAGAGAAGGATATGTTCAGTGTTCAGATTGCAAGCAGTTTCACAACCAGAAAAAGACTGCCCTTACTCTTTTCCCATAACAAAACCTCATGAAGCTCTCTGGTGCTAAAGGCAGCAGCAAGTTCTCAGTGACTCTGACCAAATCAGACCTAAGTTCCTTATCTGACAAAAATAAAATCAAGAAATTAAAAGCAAATTCCAAACAAATTCATGCAAATACACTAATGTGATTGCAGTCAGTGCACAGATACACCCTGAGGCTGCATCTCTCTGATAAACCTCTTGGGCGATTTATTTATTCAACTCAAGTGAAAGTTCTCTGTGCAAAATGAGGTCAAAAGTGGCTGTCAGTGCCACAAGGTGAGAGGGAAACAGACTTAGGATGTGGTAAAGGACTGTTTCATATCCTGAGAACCTCATCAAGGTTTTGAGAAGTTTTCCAACTCTGATTATGGACGAAGAGTTAAAATGATTATCCAGAGAACTCCATCCTAGCTCAACTGAAATATTTTATTTCAGATATTCTGTCTCATTGCCGTTTGAGCCCTTTCAGTTTTCTTAAAATATTGTGGTTGGTGTACATTTCTAAATGAAGGGTCGTTTCAAAACAAAGCTTGGAAAAATTGAGAAAGCATCAAATAGGACTCCTGGCAGCTTAAATCTATTCTTTTTTTCAAAATGAGGAAACTGCCACAAAGCAGCCTTTCCAGTGAACAGGCAGGGCTTTGAGAAATTTGCATCTTTCTGTTGAAAAGACATTAGCTGAAAAAGATCAGAGCATATCTATCATGATCCTTCTTCTATACTTCCCTGATAAAAACACAGGGGTTTCCTATTGCAGTTTTTGGAGACAGAGATAAATTAAGCCTTCCTAGGCTTGATATCTTGCTAGCAAAGCCAACAGAAGGTTTGTCTTTGGGCTGATGTATGTTTGAATCTTCTATGTAGGTGTTCACATATTTGTGCACGTAAACGTGAATGCATGAATGACTCCCACACAAATGCACGAAGTAGTTACTATCTGTCCTGGCAAAATGTCAGTATCTAAACTGTTACAACCTATAGACTTGATGAGTTTTCTAAGATGTTAGACAGACACATAAAGAAGCTATTAGATGCTTAGAAGTATTTTAAGTCCATCCATGTCAGTCTGAACTCTGGCTGGTTTTGTTTGCCTGTGTGGCTACATCAGTAGTGTTAAGATTTGGCATTTTGATACTGTGAGACCTAAAACAATGCCAAATTCCTGCCATAGAGGGAAGTGGGGTGTCCAAGAGACACATATAAGCACCAACTGAAAGCTGCAGCCTGGTTTTGGGATGCCTGCCATAGACTAGGCTGACTCTCCCAGGGGTCCTCTTTCCATTACTCAGTTTCACACAATGGTGCTCCTCTATAAAGGACAGGTGTTACTTATTTGCAAGGCACCACATTCAAGGGCAGAAGCATGTCTTCATCATGGCAGGTCTAACAGTCCCTGTCCTCATCAGCATCCTCCTTAAGGCAAGATTTTTGGTGGTCAGTAAGCAGAAATTCCACAGTGCTGCTTTGTCAGTGGCTTTGTCCCAGTTGTTTTCTGAGGATGGTTAAGCCAATTTCTCTCAGTGGGGACAAACGAGAGATTCAAAACATTGTTTTAGTTAATGCTGATAGGATGAACAATAGGAAAGAAAAACAGTTCTGCACACACCAAACAACATGCAGTCACCAGCATGTAAAAAACGATCACTGTTATTATTTAGACAGTATACCTGAGCTGCACTGAGAGACAAAACATTGCACCTTACAGAGCAGCTACAAAATAGGGGAAATAGTGAAAGTGAGACTTTGGGTGAAGCACTTAATTAATTAGTGGATGCAGGGTTCTGAATGAGAGTTAGGTGTGAACAATACAGAGAACACAGGAAGAAAAGGCTACACACTCATGCAGTGACTGCAGTTGTCAGAAGAAATCTACAAAGTGGAGATGGGATTGCAGTAACACTTGA
The DNA here is from genome assembly GCA_002909625.1 of Bambusicola thoracicus. Taxonomy (NCBI): domain Eukaryota; kingdom Metazoa; phylum Chordata; class Aves; order Galliformes; family Phasianidae; genus Bambusicola; species Bambusicola thoracicus. Next base: position 4,123 of record PPHD01028361.1, read on the forward strand.
AGCGATTCTGACAGATATTAGGGCTTCTCTTATGCCTTGGAGCTGGACACATCCAGTTCATCCCCCAGCTCACTCCATTTGGTTGGGAATGAGCAGGTAGCAGAGAGAAAATGTGGAGGATGGCTTGCAGCATTCACTGGCTGAAGCCATGGGCACCCACTGCTTGGCTACACCATAAATGCTAATAGAGAAGCATTTGCTTCTTGGATACCTCTTAATAATCCATGGAAGACAGCATGGTGGGAAGCCTGGCACACACTTATTGATGCAGCTTATGAGGGATCAAAATAAGTATAAATGTTGCCTAAACCTTACCAGCAGGTGTGAGAATAGATTGGCCCACCTGGAAATATGAGTCATCTCCCAACAACAGCTCGAAGGGCAAAAGCTTGTATGTGGTAACGTGGCAGTGATACAGATAAATGTGTGGGAAGCAGAGATGGTGGAACACCCTCTGTTCTGCTTTCACAGAAGAGCTGGGTAGTAGCAGTTAGCTTCTGAGGGCTGCAGGTCAGGTGAGACCATGTTTCTGAATTTAGGAGAATAGTGAACTGCAGGGGAAGCAGACAAAGAACATGATATACCTGTGGTTTTGTCTCCCTCACTAGCTGTCCTATCCCCAGTACATGGTGCATGCCCAAATGGTCTCTTGCACTTCCCCACAAGACTGTCAAGCCCCATATAGCCCCCTGCCATAGGGCTCTGGGGTGGAAATCAAGGCAATATAAGTTGTATCTATCTTACAGTCATAATATTACATGCACTTTGCTCTGCTACCTCTTCACGTCAGAGCAGACGTAACATGTTTTGAAGTACCAGAGGACATCAGGGTTAATCACCAAGGAAGAATATTGTTTGGTATCATCCAAGAAAAATGTTAGGTAGGTATCATTAAACATGTCAAAATACTGCCTTGCCTCATCTCACATATCCCGCGGAGGTCATGCTTAGGGATTCATTTCACACCATTTTTCTTGTCTGTGAAAAATTTTGACATGCAATCAAACAAAGACACAAAGAAAATCATTCGCAGCAGTAAAATCAGGCTGAGCCTAGCTATTTGGATTCTCATGACAGTCACTTAGATGCTGAGCCACGATGGGACATGCAAGGAAGGTGGTTTCTTCAAAGGCACAAATATGAGTTAGGCAAGCAAAATATTCCTCACTTTGTTTAAAGCTTTTGAAAATGTCACTCATTGCCTTAGCTAAGTTCATATGAGAATTGCATGGGGGTAAAATCTCGATACACAGGAGCAGGAACAGCATTCTGTCTGTTTCATTCATCAGTCCCTTCTCCCCCTCTGCATTGCCTGCTGCTCCCATTTCTTTCCATGTCTTTCACAGTGAACAGGAACTTTCGGTCTGGTCCTCTAAAGACTTAATTCATACTTCACACTTCTGAGCCCTCCCTCTTTCCTTTACTCCTCCCTCCTTCACTTTCTTCTCGTTGTACTTATACAATTAACAAGCAGTTGCAAATGTAAATTTTCCTTCTGTTTTTACTAAAAGAACCGATCCACCTGAACAGAATATGAGGTCCTGTAAATATCAAGCATAAACCATTCAAGAAACCGTTTGTGTTTCTGATCATCTCAATTCATGTTCTAAGGTGTGTTTAACCTCCTTGAAGTATGATGGTCAAAATTACAAATATGGATGAACTGAAATAACTCAGGGTGAGAAACGTGCATTATATTCTGCTCAGCTCTGGTGTTCTCATTTTGCTGCCCTAAATTATTTATGTAAAAAACAGAATGCTGCTCATTTCCTTAGAGACGAATGCAATTCTCAGTGTTAACTGACAAATAATGCATTGGTTTAGAAAGAAATGCACATTTTTATTCAAGCCCATGAGACAATCGATGGCAGAAGCTGAGAAGAAGGTTAATGTATGTGTTACTATGTGGATTATAGGCACACCCTCACCCAGACGCAAACCCTGTGCAAGCTGCAGTAAGAACAACAGGAAATGGCCGGGGGTATTTATAGCATTATTGTGTTTATCCTGAAGTGATGTTCTGCACAGATTATTATGAAGTTTTTCATGGGAGAAGATACAGCTTGTGTCAGCTGGAGATTTGCATGCACTTCACCCAATATGCTCTGTGCTAAACTTGCACACTGTCCCCCCCACCTTTCTCTGCTTTGTAGAGGTTTGCTGCATATGAGGGCTTCTCTGCAGCTGACTCGATGAGCCTCCCCCCACCCCCGCAGTACAAACAGGAACCCTGGTAACCAGCACGTTATGCCTAAACCTCTGCGCTTCACCAGATTTACAAATCCACAATGAGATGTCATGAAAACAACAACTCACATGTCAGTGGTATTGAATTTCTGAAAAATGTAGTCCATGCTACACCCAGTCTGTGCGGATGGGGCTCTGTTAACAAAGAAACTGATGACACCAAAACCCTTAGATCAGAACCCAGAGCTCTTTCTTCAGGACAGATCAGTTTGCTTCTGGGATTCTCTTTGTTTGAAGAATCATTTCCATAACCCTTATTTTCAATTGGGGTAGCAAAATGCCTTCCCATTTACCTGTTTTTCCTGGGGAAGTATTCAACAAAAACTACTACATTTCAAGCAGAAGTCATCAAGGTATACCCAGTCTCAGCTTTGCTGTGTTTTATCTGTATCTGAACATTGTAAGGGAACTTTTTTGCTCTAATTCATTCTTATCTTCTAAATTTGAAGTTCAGTAGAAACAAATAAACAAACGTGAAATGAAATAGGCAACATAACAGTTCTGTATGCTAAAAAGACTCAAATCCAATCACAAACCTATGCAAACCTGCAGTCATCAATGAAGACCATTATCTCAGTGAGAGATACAGAATAAGAGAAAAATCCATCAAATGACATGTAGGCCATTTACGGCCAGTGGCAGTTATTAGCAAATAACCTATCCTTTGAGAAAACTGAAGGAAATTCTGCTTTAATTTAAGCTTTCAACCATCATCACCTCTCTATCTCTGGACTACATCAGAACTTCTTCACGATCCATTGTTTGCAAATATAATAAGTCCTGGCACTGTCTGTTTGAAAAACAAGCAGCAACAGAAAAGCATCTGGAAGTCCCTATGAATGGGAGCAGTGCTGCATTTCTGTATGTACCGTATTAATTAATGCAATTGAGACAATATCCGAGCGAAGCTTGTTCCTATGAATACTATTCAAACCATTATCAGTGCTATTAGTGCTTCATTATGGTTGTGCTGATGAAGACTAGATCTGTTGGGCTAATTTGCATCATATTCTGACAGGTGCTAGTCCAGGTGTCCTATTGTCATTCTGAAGCATGAATTAATAAACAAAACTCAGCCCCCTCCTCCTTTTCTCATTTGTGTGATAGAAGGAATAACAGAAAAGAAATGGGGCTGAGGGCACACCAACTTATCTGACTTCATCTCCCAGTAAGGCCTTTCCTAAAACTGGATCCCTGACACCAACGCACACTACATCTCTTTCTCTTTTAGAGATGACTATCATTAGAAGCCTGTATACAGCAAGCAGTGATGAGCTTTGGTTTGCAGCCACATTATCCACAGTCACGCCATTGCAACCTACCAGCTTCAGCCTGCAAGCAGCACAGTCCCTATCTGTGCAACTATCCTGCTTTTGAACACGCTAGCATGCTTCACTGCAGCACGCTTCACACTTTTCTGGTTCAGAACCAATTCAGAGTGCCCATGCAGTATGCCCCAAGGGTCTTTCAGCTGAATGTAATCCTCATTAGAAACCTGATCATATTTATAATTTGGTTTTGCAGAACTTAATTTCTAGTTCTTTCCCTCAGTCTTAAGAAATTCACTTCTAATAAACAACTGCAGAAATTCTAATAGAATTAGATTGCAATTTGGGCTTTCCAAACGAAAATCAAATACCACAAGAGCTGGCAATAGCACTGCCATGTCATCTAGCACTTCTTTCAGTCCTCCTACAGAAATGAGTTTGCCCCACGCCTCCCTGTTTCTTGCTTCTCTTGTACTCTATTATGTCTCAAAGCTCCTCTAGCCATGTGGGATCCAGAACTAAATGTCTTCTGAGTCGTGCATTTGTATCACACAGAGTGTTTATTAGAAGCCCAGCTTGGTGACATGAGGTATGAATGTGGAGGCGGCTCACAGCTGCGCTGTCCTTTTGTGCTGTTCTCACCTGCCCGATCTCTCAGCCGAACTGCACCTCACATTGCTCAGGTCTTTTTTGACAAAGAGGAAATGCATTTAAGCATAATGCCAGTGCTGACCTTTTAGCCACTGGGTGAGCACTAAAGCTTCCCCCTCTCACTTTCTGCAGGGGTATCTCACTTGTTTCTCTATGTTACTCAAGGCACATAACTCTATCCCTGCATTCAGTTTACCTTGAAGCTCTGCTCTCCATTGCTTATCTAATCTGCAATGTAACGTGTCCATCTAGAAGTACAGAAGGCAAAAAGCTGGCTTTCTTCATTACCTTCAGTAAGATGCATTTAAAACAATTGAAGATCCAGCTGTTTATATTCAGGAATATATCTGAATTTCTTGTGTGTTCAACCACATTTGTGAGTTCCATGAAATGAGGGTAGGCTGCTCAAAAGGCAAAACTCATTTTATCTGCGTGTTTTCTCCTCTTTGTTGTTTAAGAATCAGCCTGCAACAAATGGCATTTGCTAAATGACTGTCTAACAAGACAAAATGGTGCAAAGCTCCCTCTTTCCCCCTGCCAACTGGAAAGCACTTGTCCTTAGCAGCCCAGGCGCTGTGCCTTGCACACAGGCACGGTCAGGTGCACGTAGAAGAGGCTCCCAGTTCTATAGAGCATTGAGAGACAAGAGCTGTTTCTTGTTGTCGCAGCCTCTAATGAAAATTTGGCTGCCACGTATCCAAGTGTGATCTGGAAGCAGATTTGCACCTGTCTCAGCACGCCAAAATGAAACAATAACAGCACTGAGAGCTGCTGGTTAGTGAGCAGCACAGGCTGGGCGTGCGGCTGAGCTCCCTTGGTGCACTTCTGTGCTGCTCATCGGATTCTTTTCATCAGACCATCAGAGCAAGGATCTTCTGTGCTTGATGGGCACACACTACATACCTTTCTGCTCAAGAAAAGCAACCTGCAGTCAATGTGACCTTTTCATCTTTGATTATCAAGACTAGAATGAAAAAAAGTATCCCTGAGAGCGTGCAGTACTGAACACACGATGGCTGCTGCTCTCCCATGGGCCTTCAGGAACGCAGGGTTGGGTGCAGCTACCACCCCTGGTGCTGCGGGCGTGCAGCCATACTAGCTCCCAGCTCACTGCAACATGTGTTGCACAGGATTTCTGTTAGTGTTACCCTAAGATGACACTGTTTCTGCGTTTCATAAGCGACTAGAACTTTTTAGGTCCTATAAATAGTGTCTTTCCTTTCCTAGCAGCAAGCAAGCTATCTCATGCATCCAGATACTTAGAGCTTTATTTCAGAGAGGTTTTTCTGTTGACATGCTGGGCAGCTTTAGCATTCTTTATCCTGGGCTTTTTTGTGGTGATTTGTCTGTTTTCTTCTCTCTGAAGAGCATAAGCTATTATTATTTTACAGTTAGGAAAATTAAGGAACAGAAAGCTCTGACAATTTGCTCAGGGTCTCTGGTTAAGAAAGAGGAATAAATCCCAGGAAACTCCACTTGCAGGCCTCTTCTCTAATTACTGAACAGCATTCTTCATAAGGTCTATCTTTATGGAAAGAAGGGGCACGTGAGTGTGACTGTTATCTGATGAGCAGTGTAGATACCCGATGAGAGATCTATCCTCTTTATCTTTTTACTAAATAATAGATGGCTGATAAACATCTGAGATGCTAAGAAAATCTGGTTACAAATAATTTCAGGTTTCTAAACATGTTTCTCTTTAGAGGTATTCTTACTTACATAACCCAATAAGTTACTTATAACAAAGAGCAAATAACCAAAGGCACATCGTGGGCACAATTCCTGGTGAAATATCCAACTGCCTGACTCAGAATAAGTAAACCTCAATCTGCCACTGTGCTAGCACTGGGCAAACACACCCCAGAGGATGGCTTGTGCTCCAGAGAGCTCATGGTCTGGATGGCAGGAAAGTGACAGGGAATGATGAGCCCTGCCTGACAGCTGAGGGCCTTGCTGTGCTTGTACAGAAAGTGTCTGGCAGAGCCAGCAATTTAAGTGTCCTTAAGAAGAATCCCATGTTGTAAGCACATAGGGGCTTTTTTTTCTAACATGGTTGTTACTCTGATAGTAAAACCATCTTTCAGAGCTCCTCTGTAGGATTCCCCCAGGTTATGGGAGCTGGCTGTCCTGCCCCCTCCAATGCTTTAACAGCTCCAGACAGAGGAACCTGTACATAAGCAGGTAGGTAGCTGCATGAATCCATACTATAGTACTGGGTTTACTAACAGAGGGATTCAGATGAAAGATTAGAATCAAGGACTTCTGCAAAACGACTTTCAAAACATTTTATGTGGGCATTGCTACGGAAATCAACAGTGATAGTCATCTAGACCTGCTTGCCCCACTGACCCTAATCTGAATCCAGGTCAGTTTTGATGGGGTCAGTGGAATATCAAGGGTGTAATATATATATATATGTACATACATACAAATTTAGCATTGCTTAAACCATCTTTCAGCTGTTTGGTCTACTAGTTTAACCTGCAGCTTACTTGGAGAAAGAGCAGAACTATAACCCTTATATCCACTGCAGATGATGATACCGAAAAGAACTTTGTTTACTTTATATATTATACATTCACTGAGCCTTGTATCAGTAAGCACTGTAATAAAG
>PPHD01028364.1:0-10902 GCA_002909625.1 Bambusicola thoracicus
CTCAGCACTCTAGGGTGCAGTCCATCCGGCCCCATGGACTTGTAAGCATCCAGCTTTCTCAGCAGGTCCAAAACTATCTCATCTTGGATCATGAAGGGCTTATTCTGTTCCCCAACCCTATCTGCCAGCACGGGGGGCTGTGTTCCCAGGGAATAACAAGTCTTATTATTAAAGACTGAGGCAAAGAAGGCATTAAGTACCTTTAAGATCTTGCTGTTAAAATGGATTTCTACTAATGGAGGATTAAGTATTCTATAACTTTAATGTCAAGAATTACTTTATTTCAATGCTATTAAGTCCAGGAATGTAACATTTTATATATATACATATACAATGTTTTAAGTATGGTGATTTGTTAATCTGCTCCAGTTTGTTTGGAGCTGTTTCACAGGAGGCAGTCAACGGTTGTTGTATGTCGTAATGTCACAGTGAGAATAACCAAGTGTGTATGTGGACTCCAGTACTGAGAGGCAGAGAATTCTAGACATGTCTTTGTTCAACACACCTCATAGATCTTGTCTTTTAAGACCTATGGGGTAGCAGTGCTGAGGAGGAATGCAGAATAAAACCTTATTTTGCTCAGTGAGACATTTGTGTGTAATAACTGGGTCTTCCTGTTGTAACAGCTGAAGTCAGCTAGGATTCTTGTAATGTCAAGGCTATGGTTTGAATTTTTGTGGTCTCATACATTATCATTTTGTGGAATTATCCTCTCTGATTCCTCAGGACAGAGGCCAGACTTCCTACAGAACCCATTCCAAGATACATACATTGAGTCAAACATTCCCTTGACAACTGCAACATTCCTGTATAGGCATCATTTGTCTGCTAGCAGATGAAAGCAGTGTGGGTAAACTGCTTTGACATCATGAATAGTCATTATGTATACTCACTGGTAATTGGTCTGTTTCTAGCAAAATAGCTATTGCCATATGCAGTGTCTCTAATGACCTTGATTTTGGCATTGTGGTTAGCCCATCATCTTGAAAACTTTTTGTACACACATGCACAATTACTTATCTCTCCATCTAAAAATACTGGGAAGAATGAGAATCTCTAGCCAGTTTTTGACTGTAATTGGCAATGCCATTTTTCTAAAAGTTGTTTTTTCCTTATCTGCGTAGTTGAAGCAGTAAAGCTTTTGCTTACTAAGCTATTCATGCTTGCATCAGAAATTTCTTAATGTTTTAATATATCTGTGTTAAACAGATACTCTTTAAAATAATTATTCTGTTAATTTGGTAGTTTTAGTAGTATTTGCGTATGATTTGAAGAAAGTGCCATAAAGTAACATAAACTGCTTAGCCTAGAATTGAAGTGTAACTGAGAAAAAGGTTGTTCTACCTAATTCCAAGTGAGAGAAGAAATCTAGTCAACCTTAACAGCGTTTGTGTCCTTTTCCTTTCTGGGCACAGACTGGTGCAGTCTTCATTTTTTCCTTCTCCATTATCTATCAGTTCTTAAAGATATGGGTGGAAGGTAAGTAAACCAAATACGTTTGTGTAGGTGGCACAGATTTCTAGTACACCAATTCCTAGATGGTAGTCTGCTTCTATTTTACTGAAAAATAGTTTAATATCTATGCTGGTATGATCAAATGATGAACAACTGACAGTTCACATGCACTCTGGTTCCAGTTCAGCAATTATTTCATAAATGTTCATGCTGGTAGAAATCACATGGAAGGGTGTGTATGTGCAAATTGCATTACATTTTTTAGAAAGTAAATGATTTACTTAGCAAGACATCTATTTCACACTATGAACTGCATTCTCTTTGCACAGGTTAAGACGTCTCTGGACTTGTTATCTGAAACAGTTCAGAGATGTGTTTTCATGGTTTGAAGGTGGTTGCCGTTGGTGAGGATGTTGGTCACACCACACCCTGTTGATCAGATAAGACTGCAATAAAAGATATATACAAAAAGAAATGACAACACATTTTTATGTTAAAAATCCCAAAGAAGTCTTTATAACATGCAGCATTTTAATAAGAAATTGCCATTGAATCAGCCATTTTGGTGCAGTTGTGAAAGTGGGAACAAATCTAAATTTGCATAAACATCTACTCTCTTTTGTTGTATTTTGCTCTTCTTTGTAACAAGCTTCATGTGCAATTCTAAGTGCAAATGTAAGCCCTCAGACTTCTGTTTCATTATTTATTGTAATGTGTTATTTGTATTTTTTTCTACTAGCACATTAAGCCTATTTTTGATAAATTTAGTGTGGATCTTTTTATTTAGCTTACTGAAAGAAAATGTATACATTTGTATGCATTCCATATGCATACACACAGAAGTGCATAGAGGTTTCCACCTGACCACAAGATGCCTTGGGAAGACAGCAGTGTTGAAATGCATTTCAATGGAGAGTCCTTGTCCAAAAGATCATTTTGTCTTAAGAAGTAATGTACATTATTTGAGGAAAAGCTATTGCTCGTCTGCTCTGCAAATGTTGAACACTAAACCCAGGGTAGTAGACCCTGAGCCTACTGTAAAGCAGTGTTCTTTTATTGACATGAGACAGTTTGTTCTTATTGGTATTTGTTGGGAACTATTATTTTCTCCAGTGTGGAAGTCCCCAAAGTCTCCCAGTTCAGGAAACTGTGCCTTCATAACCACAGGGAGGACAATCTATCTGTAGAATTTATGTTGTGCTCATGCTACTTTCACAGTGCTCATCTTAAGAGTGTACACATTGTGATATCCATTAAGCATTCAGCTGAGTTGCTGGTTATTCTGATCACATCTTCACAGTGTAGTGTGTGGTGACAGTATTGCCTTAAGGGGTTGTTTCTGTACCAAGTTGTTTTTATAGCTCTGTCTGCCCATCTGTTCATGAGCAGCTGCTTTAAACAGATGCTTCGAAATGTTCTCAATATAAAAACATATTTTCAGGCTTTTTTGAAAGCTGTGTTCTACTCACAGTATGATTCTACATGCTTAAAACTGGCACAAGAGAGGGAAATATGTATCAAGGGAATTGATTCAGTTTTGTAGACAGCCTTTGGCAGCATTTTTTTTAATGTAACTTCATATGTAACAAAATTTGAGGAAAAAACATATCAGTATAATTAATAAGATGTTTCACTGAAGTGATGAGGATGAGCAGCTAGAGCTGGAGACTGAAAATGCATTTAGCTCATATTGCTGCATTATGCAACTTAACTCTCGAACTGTTGTGTAAACTAAATGTTCATAATTAATTTTCAGTCACGGAAACTGGAATTTGACTTCTATTCATTTCCTCTCAATTTATCATGATTCAGAGGTGATCTGCAGCATGGAGTTGTACTAGCAGGCAAGTTGCTTCAAGGCTGGTAATGCTCCTGTACTGTTGTGATGGATAGGAAATGGGTCTTTTCATCACTTCTGCCACAATCTTCCTGTATGTAATTAGGCCAGCCTTTGGTGTCTATCTGTGAAATGGGAGCAAGGCTTATATCATAGATTTAGAACTCAATTCTGACTGGATCTGTTTAAGACTCACCTATGTTGTTTCTGAAGGCTTTGGCTTGCACCCTGCTTGTGGGACACACTCAGTCTGTGGCATTGCTTTAGCAAGCTGTGCTGAAATCTGTGCATTACGGTTTCTGTAAGGAATGCCATTTGTCTACAGAGGAATTCTTAACCTATATATCACAGAGACTGTGGGCCTTTCCAACCTGTGTAACCTCCTGTAATAAAGATACAGTTGCTACAGTTGACCTCTTGTGAAAAGTGGATCTTTGTGCTCTTATTCTGTGGCCTGAACAGAACGTGTGACAGAACGGGCACTGTTTGTGCTGTGGGAACTCTTCCTTGCTCTGATCGATGTAGAGAGCAGGCAGGGGGAGGAAAATTAGCTCTGCAGATCCAGTATCCAATTTTGTGATTTAAAGAACCTTTTTGACCTCAACTTTGTAAAGCTAATGTTACAGAGAGTATTTAAAGTTTTGATAAAAGTTCCTGGGAAAGATGGGGCTAACTATTGCATTAAAAGAGTGTTGTGGTGCCAAGAATATGTATTTATACTTGATTGCTGTGAGACTAGCAGAATCACAGAAATTTACTGGGGCTGGAAGGGACCTCTAGAGATCATTGAGTGCAGCCCCCCTGCAGGGCTATACAGGTAAGCATCCAGGAGTGTCTTGAATGTCTCCAGAAAAGGAGAGTCCTCAACCTCCCTGGGCAGCCTGTTCCAATGCTCTGTTACCCTCACTATGAAGAATTTCCTTCACATATTGTTGTGGAACTTGCTGTGCTCCAGCAGCAGAGTCCATAGAAGTCCGCCTAAGTTGATGTTACGCTAAGTAAAAGAAAAAATATCCAGTTACTTTCTAGGTTGCCTTTACAGAACTACTTGTGAACCACTCTAATGGAAAGACTGGGAGTAACACTGCGGTAAACTTGCCTGTATAGTGGAGGCCAGGTTTATTATGTGCACGATGGAAAAGATATTGTTTGTTTTCCTTCTGATATGTTTTCTGATGTGTCTTACAGAGTCTCATGGTAATTCTGCATAGGTGGCTGAAATTTTCTGTTCCACCATTGTGCACTGGTCAGTCAATTTTTAGCAGTTGTAGATGCATCATTGTTGCCTTGAAGTCTGTGCAGAATCACAGAGTAGGTCAAAGCCTCACTAAGCCTTGCAGGCTAATGGGGATTTGCAAACTTGTTGCTCATTGCAATTCCTATGGGCTAAACCACTCATTTCCCCAAAAGCAGGTGAGGAGGTTACTTTCTCTCCCTGAATCAAAGCTCTATCACTTCCTAAATAAGGCAGTATAAACACATATTTTGGAAAGGTACTTTGTAGGGGGGATTGCAGCTGGTGCATTGTAAGCTTTTATCCTGGAAGAGTTGAACTTTTGGGCAAGTTAAACTGAACAAGTTGACTTCCAAACAATCTGCTGTCTGAAATGGTATTTCAATGCCTTCTTAGAAGATGTGCTCATTTTTCCCCATTTCAGGAGCATTCGGGTATATCTGAAGCCTATGACATGAACTGTTACTGGTCTCCACTTTCAACAAAACTGAATGTATTGCTGCATTTGTGCAAAGATTTTCATATGTATGCGCATGTGCATTTACGCTTAATTCTCTAGTAAACTAATACTATTTTTTCACCTTTTCTTGTTCACACAAAGGACAACTTTATCCCTAATACAAATTGCACTCTACAAATTTTGTAGTGTACTCATAAAAATCTTTACATCTCAAAGCCTTAGCTGATATAAATACACTCTGGCCCTTCTTGCTTTCTTTGCTGTGTCTTACCAGCACCTTGTTACTGTCTAGGGAAAGGCTGAGATGAGAGAGAATCTGCTACGCTACTTGAATGTTCCCATAAGTGAGAGCAATCTTCAGTTGCTTCTTCCAAACCTTAGCATTTTTGTGGTGCCTGAGCAAAGCACAGTAATTACGCACAAGGAAATCTGTTACCTGTTCTTACATATTTTGAGATACTGAAAGAACTATTACATACACTGAGTTTCTCAGGATGTATTATTATTTTGTTGTTGTTATAATGCTGATGTAATCATTTCATGGATCTTGTTTGTTATACATCATCACAGTTGATGGGTTTAGACCTTCATTTTTGTGCTCATCATTTTCTAGTTCTTTATTAGGATCATGAAATAATAGAATAGTTAAGGTTGAAAAAGACCACTGTCCATCATCTAGTCCAACCACCAACCCACTCCATTCATATTAATCCAGCAAGTGCCAGTGTCGAAATAATTCTCTGTAATCTCATACTCTGAAGCAGTCTTTCCCAGATGAGGACAATTTAGTGCAAAAGTGGTAGTATTCATTCAGGTGGATGGAAACAATTCTCTGAAGTAGAATCTTTTGGTTGTTGGTTGAAATCTTCACTTTCCATTTTTCAGGAGATTACATTGTTTCAAATTCATGCTTCCAACATGCATTGAAATAAGGTTTTTAATACAGTCAGACATTAATGGTTTTCTTATTTATTGCATTTTATTTTGTAATTTCAATTATCAAGGCTAAAGCACTTCAATTTTTGTGTGTAAGACTGTAACCAATACCAAAGCAATGAAGTTGAAATGAAGGGTTCTAATTTTACCAAAAGAAAACACCTAGGTTTAATGAAAATGAAATGGTTCAATCGTTACCCCTTTCAATAGGTGTTAAAGTGCTGTTTCCACAAAAAACATTAAAATTCTAGTCATTATTTTTCTATTCCATAGGAAAATATTCATATTTCTTCGCAATTTGGAATTTAGCCTTTGCAACATCACTAAACACAGGAATGTCTTAATATTGGTTTTAGTAAATGTAACTAAGATTTAAAACAAAGCATAACTGATATGAAATTTCTTTATGGGAACTCTGACCAAAAACTTACTGACAGTAAATGCAGGGCAAATATGGGACAGGCTTTAAAGTCTCCTACTCAGAGTCTGCTAGAAGCAAAACATCCTAAAAAATACTGTAAGGAAAAAAAAAAAAGGGGATTTTTTTGTGGGAACAGAAAAGTTTAATAAGAGCTTTCATCTTTTACCTAGGTTATTTTTTTTGTCTTAATTCTGCCTGAAATAAAAGCTTTATTCTTAAGGGCAAATTAACAGCATACTTTTTTAAATCCTTAGCTTTTAACAATAGTGTATAATATTTTGGTTCACCATTGTGTTAAAAATGTAAATGTTTTTCTTACTTCTCTGTCAGAGTGATTTGTTAGTGTTGACACTGCAAGGTAGTTTGTCATCAAAAATCAAAAGCTTGGGTTTTCTCCTTCTAGCGGATTACATACAGATTATGTAAATTGCTCTAATGCAGATTATAGCCTAATTATTTTATGCATCTTGAACAGTGATCGTTTCTGCAAGTGATAGCTGCCTAGTATTTAGTTGCTCATGTATTTTTTTCTCTTTTATGTTTTCTACAAAGGAAAACACATTTAAAAAGTAGTGGTATGTGTGCAGATATTGCTGCTGTACAGTCTGTCTGCTTCCACTGCTAAAATATGTGAAAACAACATAGTTAAATTGCCCATATTTTCATGGGGTAGTGCAAATTTTATTTTTAAGGGCTTTGACAGTGTGTTTTTAATAATTAACAGTAAAATGTAACTTTACCTCTAACTTTACGTACTGTAAACATGTCTTTACTTACATAATTTCACAGGATAAGCCTAGAAAAAAAATATTTATTTTGCTTAAGTAAATCTAACCTATGATTTTTAAAAATGCCAAGAACTCACCAGTAACTAGTGTGTTAGTTTTTAATACATAAAACAGGTACATATTTACTGAATGGTTTATTAACTAACATTTAGGAATAGTTATACATTTTCCTCCAGTGTTTTTGTTAACTTTATTCTGGATCAAGGAGAACTCTTCTTTTTTGATGTACTCCCACATTTCAGTTACATTAATAGTTGCTTTTTGTGTGTCTATATTTGAACTTCCATACCAAGGCAGCTCCATGTACTTCCCTGCTGACCCTGACAGGGCAACTGTAACTGCAGAATGAAGAGAATTTTGATCCAGAAATCATTCCTTTCACATGAAGTGTCTGAAGTTAGCCAGTGACTATAACTTTTGGCTTAATTCCTTTCTTTTTTTTTTTTGGCTATAGATATTTGTATGCATGAGGACATTGTATAGAATCGACTGGGAGAAGTATTAGATTGGACTCCTGTGTGCATGTAACTTGAGGCACTTTACATCTGCAGAGTTACAGATTGAAATGTGATTCCAGTCAGTAAATTCCAAGTTCATTTACTAAGGAATTGAGTCTGATTAATAGTCTGCAGAATGTGCAGCCTAAGGAAACCACTGCTAGCCTGGCTGCACATGGTTTCCCTATGAGCTGTGCTTAGTGCAGAAGAGGACCAACATGTCAAAGAGCAGTCAGGTTTGAAGTGTGGTGGTAGGTCTGTACTGGGAGTTGTACTTTGTTGTACCCAGCCTTTGAAGTAAGATGTCGGACTTCGGAACTGTCAACAATTAATTCACATGCATGCACATTTAAGGTTTATTTAAAAAAAAGAAAAAAAAGCCTTTATAACACTCATGCCATTTTATTTTGATTGGTGTGTCAGGTTGAGAAACCTAGCTGTTCTAATGCACATTCTACTTCCTACACTTTTCAACTTCTTGGTTCTTATTAGATACTACTTCAAGTTTTTATTCTGAGTTTTATGTAATGTCTCAGTAATAAGCTAGTAGAAATAAAAGCAGGGTTATGTGGTTCATTTGAACTGTGTGTCCTTGCGTTTTGTTGCTCACACCTTATTAGTCTTCTGCAAAGTGTTCCACTTTTCTTTAGTTTTGGCAGGCTACTCAGAACACCATTTCCTTCTTTTCATTCTAGGGAGATCCAATTGTTCTTTGCTTACACTGCAGTAGCCTTTCCCAGAATTTAGCCCAGAGTTTTTATACACTGGGGAGTTTCCAGTGTGTTTAGATTATAACATGATTTCCTAGTGTGACTTTGACGGAACCATGCTTTCAGATATTGCTGTCAAACTACATTTTGGTGGTGTTTTTCTGTGTTACATTGCAGTGTTTTGCTATACAGAAGTGATTTGTACAAATAGTTTTGTCTTTTGAAAGTGACATTTTTCAAGTAATCCTCCCAAGCAGAATCATCCCAAAACTTTTTTTTCCTGTTCCTCTCTTGTTAGGTGTGTATAGATCAATTGGTGTAAGCAATTTTCATATCAGTCATCTTGAGCAACTACAGGAAGACCGTGTGGTTACCCCACATGTTAATCAGGTGAGTGGAGAAATAGAAATAGATTTAAATATATAGTTTTGGTTTTGGGTTAATAGCCCATTCTTCCCAATCCTGGTGCCTGGAAAAGCAAACATAACTAGCCATACTCCTGCAGTTTCCCCTCTTTCATTTCTGTACGTGCATTGGAAACCACTCAGGAAGGTGATTTGAACTGGGGGAAAAAAAATTCTTCATCCTCTTTTGTTCTTTCATTTCCCTATGTTCTCCCAGGCCCAAACAAATGGTCAGTGCATCAGTTTTCCTAACAGTTTAGGAAAAAAATTCAAGTATCACTAAACATTTAGTTTCTCCAGAGTAAACAAGGTTTTGGAGATCCTGTGCTTGAATACTAAGTATAATTCATTTAAGCAACACTGTCATGGTCCTGTATCCATGCAAGTATGCTGGTACATTTGCTCTCCTCTTATTGAGGACATGCACTAAATTGTCGTCTACATACAAGCGGATTTCCAGGATGACAGCTGCTCCAATTCCTGCTGCTAGTGAAAGTGTGTTTCTGCTAAAATAGAACTGGGAGGTGGAATGGCTGAGGTGCAGAAACATGCTTTTTCATTTTCAGCAGGTGTTGAGGTTTTTTGGCAGGTTTTTATTGTGTGAAGTTAGAAACAGGCATAAAAAGATTGCTCAGTGTGATGGAAAATAGCATCTCTATTTTTTTGTTGATCACTAGACTAAAGACTACTAAAGGACAATTGTGAGTAATATGAAACGTACTTAAAAAAGAGGGAAAATATTTAAGTTCAGTTATTCAAAATACACCATTGAAATATATCTTAAGATAGGCAGGTTGTGCCTGTTTAAGAATGGTTGAGGTTTTTCAGGGCTCAATTGTACCATCTTTTCAGAAATATACTTCTTAAAACCTTACTCTGGAGTTCAGCAGAAGTTGCTACTGTGTTAAGTAAGAGTAGCTTTTCAGTGTCCCACTAAATCACTGTGAATAAAAACATATAATTATGGAATTGTTTTGCAAACTTCCTCTTACCCACAATGTCAGTGTCAGTGTTACCAGTCTCATTGCGCTGGAAGTGCTAACAGGAGAAGTTACTACTTGATGTATTTTTGATAGGGTCTTTTGTTTTATGGCTGAAAGAGGAGACAAAAAGAAACAATAGTGGTTCTGAAAGATTAGTGTTGAGAGCTTGTGTGTCTGTGCCCATGTCTATCCCATTCCTCCCTCTGTATTCAAATGGTCATTTTTTTTAAGGTGGTGCACAGCACTTCAAATAAAAAATGTCTCTAGTGCTGCAAACTGCTCCACTTCTAACACTTCCATTATAGCATTAATTCTCAGTTGTCTGGGCTACGGATATCTTCAAAAGAATATTTAATGCTGTTCCTTGCTCAGTGTTGGGACTTCACTTGCTGAGTCTGATGGAGAGATTACTGGAGCACTATAGAAGTAACTAATGAATTCTTAAATTCAAATTAAAAATGGAAGTGCTATAATAAATTCTAACTTTATTGGCCAGTATTTGTGATACCAAAGAATTTTGCTGTTTGTATGCATGATTGCCTACTCTTTCAGTGAACTTATTTCTAAATACAAAACATTTGCAAGCAATGATGGTATTGAAATTGTAAGTATTTAAGACATGAATGAAAGAAAATCACTTCCTACTAGCTATTTTAAATTATCATAAATAATTTAGGATGTTTGTGCAATTCCAATAGTTCTTATGGTATTAAAACTGAAAGTGATTTGTCTGTGAAGAGAAGGAAGTAGGAAAACAGGAGAAATGAAATTCTGTTTGACTTTTGCTGTCTATGCACCAGGTGGTAAGCAGTGTTTCTGCTATACCAATCAAGTTGTAAGCAGTGCTGCTTCTTGGCTCCTGGAGAAAAAACACAAACAAACAAAAAAACACTATCACAATGTTCTTTACCAAAGTAGGAAAGAGCTGCTTTTTCAAGAAAAATTCTTTCTGATATAGTAGTGAGAAAGCAGTTTTTAAATTTACATGCTACTACAAAAAGTACTGTCAAATGTTCTATGTAAAGCTATGTTAACTATTTCATTCTAACAGTGTAGAATGAAACATAACTTAGAAGTTACAGGTTTGTATTCCAGGAGTTGTAGTTGACTTGGCTGTGCTAAGATTGCATTTATGCTCAAGGAAAATGCTTTTTCTCTGAAGGCTCTTGTGCCTTCA
>PPHD01028366.1:0-10901 GCA_002909625.1 Bambusicola thoracicus
AAAAAAAAAAAAAAGTTGAATATGTATTTAAACCATTGATTATTGCAGGCTGTAGTAATTACTAACCAATTACGCAATGAAAAACACCAAATAAAAATATGAGATATACACAAGTTTTGTGCCAATATTTTTTTTTCTATGTATTTAGTACTTCTATTTGCTACAGATAAATAGTGCAAAGTTTAATATATACTACTTTTTTAACAGCATACCTGAACTGTATAATATATCAAGTAGTGAGCTTTTACTCCCTTTACTGCTCTGGTTATTTTCATATACTCACCCTCATCTTGCTCTAAAGGTTGATCAGCCAATTGTTGTTCAAGTGCTGTTTCTTCTGTGCCTCCTACTGGCTGCTGGTCTAGCTCTAAAATTGCTTGCTGATCTGTTGCAACAGCTTCTGACTGCTGCAGCTCATCGCTTTCAATCTCAACTTGCATCTGTGCAGAGACGTGAATGCTCTGTTGATCTACTGTAGAATCATCTATTGAAGTAGACTGCTGATGTTGCTGAAGTTGCTGTGCAAGTTCATATCTGCAACGAAAGGCAAGAAAGTCTTTTTATGGCTTAGACACTATTTGTCAGAATTTTTATAGTACACAATAATCTACTTCAGAGTTAGTTGAGTATTTGCTACCCGTAAGTATGCTTTTTGATTATTAGCATTTACTGAGTAAAGTTGTCTTTCAAGGTATTTTTAAGGAAGGACTGCCAAAATATGTTGAAGGATACATACAAAAATTGTAAACGTACCTATGAGTCTTCATATGTTTTTTACAGTTTAATGAGGTTTTGAAAGTTTTCTGACAATATGGACACATATACGGCCGAAGGTCATTATGGATCCCCATGTGCCGCCTGAGGCTACCACCGGTAGTGAAGGCCCCGTTGCATATAAGACACTTAAAAGCTTTCAGTCCAGTATGTGTTCTAATATGTGCTTTCAGAACTCCCGCTGACACAAAACCTCTTCCACACTGAGAGCACTTAAAGGGCTTTTCACCAGTATGTGACCTTTTTAAGAGAAAGTAAAAGTTAATTTGCTTGATTCTAAGAGATATTAAGATACTAAATTTAAAAGAAGTGAAATAAAGACACTAAGACAACTGTCACATGATGGAAGCAGTCTCAGTTAAAAAAGTCTGGATATTAAAGCTTTAATAGTTTATATATGTCCTGCATACCATCAATGGCAGAGCTAGAAATAGGACTTTCTCGTCAGACTTGCCTGAATTAAAAAAAAAAATTGTGTTGAAATGAATATACCCTTTGGATTAAGATATTATCACTCACATGTCATTTGATCATTTCAGCTAAAACCGTGTCCACAGAAGTTCAAAATAAAACATTCTTTCTTTAAACCATAGTAATTTCCCCCCCACCCCCATATTTTCTTCTTCAGTTATTCACAGATTATAGAACAGGAAGCAGTGCTTGATAACCCGACTAAACGGTAAAGGCCATGGACTATAAAACTTTGTCATGGCTTGGAGCAATCTGATCTAACTTTGAAGCCATCCATTGTTTTTAACACAGAGTTGGATTAGTTACCACCACTGGTTCCCCTTCAACTATAATTGAAGAAGAAAATGACTCTGTGATTTTATGGTTGTAACACTCACTCTATGAACTTATACAGAAATCCAAGCAACAAAATGAACCCAAAAAAGTATGCTCAATCGTACTGTAAACTTAAATTTTTAGATTTAATACACTTAAAAAAATGGACATAGAATGAAAAACTGATTTCCTTCCCAAGTAACAGCAGTTACATACAAAGAAGATTATTTGGAGTATGCTATTAAAAACTATTACAAGAATTTGCGTGTAATGCCTGCAATTTTCTATAAATTGTTCAGTAAAAAAAGGACTTCAAGCGTTAACGAGCTGCACAGCAAACACAACTACGTGTACTGCCAGGATTACATGCACGAACAAGTTATTCCAAAAATCTCCTTCAACACTACCAGAAAAATCACTTATCACTGGTTCACTCTTTAAAAGACAATAAAAAGAGAAACAGCCTCTTCAGGCTTCTCTTTTTCAGAACACTCTGTAAATTTCACACTTTTCATTAAGAATTGGTTTGCACATTTCCTTTCTCCTTTGTATTTGTTTTACCTGATATGTTGTTTAAGATGACAAGATTTTTTATAGGCTCGATGGCAATAAAAACATTTATACGGTCTGTCTGCATCATTCACAAAATTATTGTTAAAATAATTTTGGAAGAACTGGCTACTCCTTGGAATTGGTTGGATAAGACCTGCACATAAAAACACACACACAGAAAGGAACAAATAATTGTTAAAGGTATTTGGAGTTATCTAAAAAGGTAGTATTTGAAAAATAACAAACACTGGCTAGACTTTTGGTATGCTAGTACATAGTAGAAACAGCACATTTTCATCACCTGTTTAAGAGGTCTGCATGCATCTATTCAGCATTATACATACTGCATCATATGTGCTGTCTTAGTGATAAGTTGTATCCATAGGTCAACCCCATTACATTGAGCCTCAGGAATATCCAACACATTGACTTTCAAGAAAGTCAACAGTTAAGAATTCACTGCCCAACTGATGTTTCATATTTAGTCAAGTACCAAATATATACCTTGCCAAATACTTAATAAGCATTTGGTCGCTTACAGTTTGCCATGACATATATTTAACTTGTTGTGTGTGTACTCTGAAGTCGCTTAGAAGTATAGCTTCGGAAAACCAGTTAAGAGTTTTTGCTACTAAACATCCAACCACTGATACAAGAGTATTCTGTCCCAGACATAGACAACAGAAGGCCAAATGCTGTGACAAAACGTGGATGAAAGTCCAGTGGGTTTCTGCTTACTTTCTTTCAAATATAATTGAAAAGATAAAGAGAGGAAATGAGAGATGACAACATCAAAAACAGGATGATTAGTTCTCTTGGGTCCTATCACTGTAACCAGAGATCAGAGTCCGCCACTGTGCTTCCATAGTGAGGAAGCTGTAGTCTGACATAAGTCCCTCCCTTGCACTCGGTGCTCAAGGTGAGACTGCACTAAGGCAGAGCAGGACCATCTCTTCCTTCATCTGGCTGGCAGTGCTAGGCCTGATGCACCCTAGGGAATGGCTGGACCTTTTGGATGCCAGGGCACAATGCTGGCTCATATTCAACCTGCCATCAACCAGAACTCCCAGATTCCGTTCCACAGTGACAATCTCCAGTCTCTTGTCTCTCAACCTGTACTCGCAAGCAGGATTACTCCATCCCAGGTGCAGAATCTGGCATTTGCTCATTAAATTTTGTAAAGTTGATATGTGCCTTACCTGGCCCAGCTCTAATCTATAAAGGTCTCTCTGTAAGGCCTCTCTACCTTAAGGAGGCATCAGCTCCTTCTAATTTAATATCATCTGCAAACTTACTTGTGGTACATCTGACTCCATTTGACTCCTGTGTCAAATCATTACTGAAAACACTATGGAGAACTGGCCCTCCAGTGGAATCCCAGGAAACCCCACTAATGACTGGCCACCAGCTTGCCATAACACCATTTACTACAATCCTTTGAACACAACCAATTGTTTACCCAATGTATTATGTACTTGTAGACAATGCATGAGTTTTGCCTGCATGGATTTTCCTCCTACAACACCTAACTGCATCTCTGTAGTTCTCCCACATATCCGATCTTGCTTCCAGCATTCATACACTTTCCTTTCACATCCGAGCTCTAGAAGAACCCTGCTCAGTCAAGGCACATTTAGTTTATTTTTAGTACTTTGAAACTGTCTCCTACACTCTAAAGAGTGGCTCTTGCATACAGTAATTCTTGCAATGTAAGCAAAAGGATTTTTACAGAAAGATTTTAGGATAAAAACATTATCAATATGATGTTCTACCATATAAAGACAACTACACAATACACTAAGCAGGGGCTAAAATAGTGGCGAGTCAAAAACCAATGAAGAGTAAAGATCCTGCTCACTACACTGACCTCTACCAGGTAACATGATATATTATCTAGATTGAGATGCGAGACATCTTGTTCCAAAAAGTGGTTTTATGTAATGTAACAATTACTCTACAACAGAATTAAAATAACTATATTGATTATCTACAGCATGTTCATGAATTATTCTGCCCTTTATTGAAATATTACCACAAATTCAGCTGAGGTCATAATTATACTAAATGTACTAAAATCATGTAACACTGACTCATTTAATATACATGATTAGAAGAAATGCGATGAGTACAAGAAAAATCTAAGACATTAATTGTACATCACCTTTTCTATACCAAACATCTAGAAACAGTTAAAGTACTCTAACTTACGTAATGTAAACATTAATATACTTTTTATTGGTAAAGCTTATACAATTCCTGCATAAATAAGGAAGACTTTGTAATACTGAAAGGACAGAAGAGTTCTAATGTTAGTAAAATATGAAATATAGCATTTAGTTGAAGCCTGATTTCTGATTACTTACTTCAATGTACATCCTTCTCACTAAGGCCTAATTGTGTTTGCTTTATTAAACTATGACCTCTATTTTCCAGTGAAATCCAGATTTCATGTATTCAAGCAAGCAGAGGTTTACTAACTCTTTACCTAAATCAGTGATGAGTATGGGCTCTTGCAAAGGGATATCTGGTACAGGAACACTTGTCTTTCCTACTCGAACTTTCGCAGGTTTGCGTTGATGTCGCATCTTTCTTAGTTCACTATGTTTAAAATGTGAAGCGATATGAGTTTTCCTGTGGCCAGATGTTCTAAACTTCTTGTCACAGTGAGGACAAGCAAAAGGCCTAACACCTGCAAGAGATTTAAAATAAAAAATTAGTTTCAAATTTTAGTTCCATCTTTCCAGAAATGCAGTTTGGGAATATAGATTCTCTTTTCTCTATTTTCTGTTTTGGTTTCCATCTGGGAGTTCATTGTTAAATATGTTTTCAGAGAAGATCAATAAAATGTAATCAACAGTAAATATAAAACTGCCAAGCTACTAACTAGCTCTAGCACTTCCAGCAAGCTTATTATCAGTGAAAAAAAAGTGACAGCAGTTTTCAAAGGTAGCCAGAAGCTATCAAAGAACTGCTTTGGTCAAATATCCTCCCAAAAACAATCCGCTGAAAACTGTGAGAAAAAACAATCAGTAAACAAAGGCGAATGAAACATTATAAGACAAAACACATGAATAGTGATGCAACAGTTTAAAGAAGTTCTGTATTCTGACAATGTCAACAGTATTAGATAGCAGTCAAATAAGCATGCCAACAACCATTTTTTTAAGTAAGACTTTTTCACTACAAAATCCAATAGCATTTGGAAGAGAATATTCAGATTTGGGCACTTGCTCTACTGGAGAACCTGTTAAGATACAGAGACAGGCAAAGCTGATGCATTCAACTTCTGCCCAAGAAGAAATCTTGAATTTACAAGACTAGAAAACATGACTGAGTATACCATGAATAAAATCATAAATAGAAAAAAAAAATGCACAAGAATGTACTGTTCTTCTTAATACAATAGTTAAGAACTTTCGAATGAAACTACCGGGTAGAATATTTAAAGCAACAGAAAGTCAGCATAGAGGGCAAGATTTACCTTTAACCTGACTCAGAGCAAACCTAACGCGACTGACAGAGAAAAAGCAGCAAATGCCCATCTCTGAGAGGTAGGGTATGCAACGCAAGGTTTTTAAAGTATTTAAGTCGGTGAAACTACCACACATCTTATGGCAGAAGATAAAATAGGAAGTAAAAAAAATGGTCATGAGTAATATAGTGAATTTATTGAGGACTGTAGAGAAAAGAACATGCAGAGTAAGATAACTGACTAAGCAAAACAAGAATCCAAGTTCTATGAGCTGATTATATATGCCACAGAATCTAATACACTCACAATATCAACATTAAAAGAAGAGCTGATTCATCGGAAAACTAAACACTAGAAAGCTAGAGAAAAAATTCAAGTTCATCATAAGACACTAGAAGTGATATGGTAGATATCAGTGATACAATAGACACATCTGTAATTAAGCAATTAAAACTGTGTATTTTCTTTTGAGGTCTGACTCATTATAGAAGACACAAATGCAGCTTTGAGACCTTACCTGTATGTAGACGTATATGAACTTTTAAACTCCCTGAGGTGGAAAAGCATTTCATACAAAATTGGCACTTGAAAGCTTTAATGCCAGTATGTGTTTTTATGTGCGCTGTGAGAGTACTCTTAACAGCAAATGCACGAAAACACTGGGGACACTTGAATGGCTTCTCGTGGGTATGAATACGAATGTGACGCACTAAATCACTTGGTTTTTTAAATTCTTTAGAGCAGTAGGAACAAACATGCCACCTTATTCCATTTTCTTCACGTATAGAACCTGGAAGAAAAAAAATCAAAACACTTGTGATTGAAGGATTTTAACTGGTTTTTGTTTCTAAATTCCACTGTACTGTCACTATCATACCGAGTAGTCAGAAAGAACATGAAAACATTTTGCAGATGCTACTAAAAAAAAACCTCTCTGTACGACAATTAACTTCTTCGTCAGTATTTTCAATAGCAATGAGCTGGAACGAGAGAACCAAAATCCAAGAAAATCCTGTTGAAGTTCAAACAGTTTTATGGTAGCGAAAATGAAGGGCAAAAGAAGAAAAACAGAGCTAAAAAAATGTAACTTCACAGAATAGGAAGAAACAGTTCACAGGCCACTTTCAGTGTAAGTACAGGGCAATCCAATATACCAATTAACTTAGAAATATCACATCTAACACAAATTTATCTATTGGTGAATATAACTCCAGAATCATAGCCACACCTACCAACTATTTAAATTACTAAACACTCAATGGATGGGACATTTTATATGGATCTTCTCAGTATTCAGTAAAACTGTGAATCCCTCACAGTTCTCATCTATCAGTACAATGTTCTGCTTTTATCTCCATTCCTAATTCAGTTCATGATGTTTATTTACCAATACTGAAAGCAGTATTTGGATGACATAAAGGCAGAGCTTACAGGAGTTCGACAGGTAGGGTAGGATTTCACTGTAGCCCAGCAGAGCACGTACAGCTATGGACAACATAAATTTACAACTAAATCACTACTTCCAGGTTACAGACTTACATTATAATTTTATAATTTTTAAAGGAACAAAATTCTGTAAAGAATTGTTCTGAATGCAATTTAAGGCTATTTTTCACAAAAGTTGTTCCACGATCCAATAATCCCAAGCTGTGTTACAAAGCAACCACATACCTCTGCTACTGACAAATGACAAAAAAATGTCAGAAGCTTCTGAATACTATCAGGCCTTTGTTTTCCTTTAAATTCAAATACACTGTTTAATATATGAGATATTCGCTCATTTAAACCAGTTTAGTTCACATGGTGTGCCTATATGTCAGCACAATGATTTTTTAAGTAAAAAATAAGACTTGTGTTTGATGTACAGTATAGACTTATTATTTTTGTTCGCAGTTAGATATTTGTTATCATTACACACAGAATAAAACAGTTGTTATAGGCGGTGGGAAAATGTAATGCTGATTTTTAGCAGTTACACAGGACAAGCTGAGTTTTCTACTTTGGATCAACTCTTGCATCCCTTGCAAAATAAAAATGCCTCATAAATGTATTTATGAAGTTACTAGGGACACAGCCAAATGGTTCAAGGCCGGGTTAGATGGGGCCCTGGGCAACGTGGTCTAGTAAATGGGGAGGTTGGTGGCCCTGCCCGGTAAGGGGGTTGGAGATTCATGATACTTGAGGTCCCTTCCAATCCAGGCCATTCTGTGATTCTGTGATTGGCCATTACACAGCCATCTCCAACAGGCCAGCCACTGAAGTATGACTGACGTACTTCAAACAAAGAACTTCTAGCAACCTTAAGCTCCAAGCAACCGTAACATCAAAACTGCAGTGAAGCACAGAGTGAGATTATACAGACTTGTACATACAAAATAAAGCGTGGAGGCAGGATATTAACCTGCATCTACAATCACATGAGTACTACGATCCCAAACATAGTTTTCAAGAAAAGTACTATCCACAGTGCCAATATTTACTCTTCCTTATACAGGCTGTATCAGTGGCGATCATCTGTATGAGGCAGCAGCACTGTAATTCCACCTATGTCAGACCTCCCTTCCAAAGACAAAAAGAAGAGCTTGCAACAACTCTCTCCCAATTATCCCCAAAGAACAATGGGTAAAAAGGTATGGAAGATTTGTATTTTATGGTTTTATGTCTTCTATTTTCTGTCCTATTCCAAGAACTTTCAGAAGATTTAATAGTGTAACTTCACTTCTTGCTACCCTGTCAGCTAATGAAATTCATAAATGACGTTAATCACAACTTACACAAACACTGTATTTTAGATAAAAGTAGATGATCCACAATACGTTTTGAGAAATCCCTTTATGAAGTCATCAACATCCCCAGAAATACTGCAGTCCTTACTGCACAAAAAGTAGCAAACAGTAGCAACATTACCAGGTAAAAATGGCGATTTTTTCTTAATAACCTTTTTTTCTTTTTTATCCAGTTTATCTGTACTCTCTTGTTCCTTATCTTGTTCTGCACTAGTAGAGTCAGCCTGATGATTTGAGAGCGTCTGGACATCTGTGTTCTGATCCTGGGTCCCAGGAGTCTTAGCTTGGCTGCAATCAGTAGAATGTGCGGAGACAGGAATTGAAGACAATCCACTGTTCTCTAGAGCTTGCTAGATGAGGGAAAATAAAATCTTCAGACTAGGAAAAAAGCATTCTCCATTTGCACCAACTTTTCTCAAATGACTATTCAGAAGATACAATGCAAATATAATTAAAGGACTCACCTCTCAAAAATGTGCCAGCAGTCTCTATGGAGTCAAGCATTTGCCAGAAATATATAGCTATGGTCTTATACCCACTACGTAATGTAATAGTTTCCCATTAACATTCAAATTTGAAGCCCATCAGCTTAGAGAGTAGCCATAATTGGTATAACAAAAAATGGAAGACTGCTATAGTGAAAAAGAAGTCAGCTAGGGAGTCACCATCCCTAGAGGTGTTCAAGAAAGATTTAGATGTTGTACTAAGAGACACGGTGGACAGTTGGACTGGATGATCTTAGAGGTCTTTTCCAACCTTGGTGATTCCACAATGCTATACATCAAAAAAAGGTCTGGAAAAGCTCAAAAGCCTCTCTGTCAGCAAATTATGGATAATTATTTTACAGAGGCAAGAGCAAAGCACCCATTTTCTGTACATCAGAAGAAATGGAGAGAGGACTCCTTCACGGATGCTACTGTATTTGAGAAGACTCTGGATCAGAGACGTCACAAATTCATTTCAACAGGATGGCACAAATATTTAGTCACTTGGAATAAACCATTTTCTTTTTATTTTGTACAATATGTTTAGCATACTAAATGTTCTTACCTCAAACATTACTTTTTTCTCTTCTTTTCAAATATATAGCTATTATAGATAGCTATATAGCTATATATATGGCAATATAGCTATCAAGACTACAGTTATAACTTTGTATGGTAATTTGTTGCACCTACATAGATTTTTCCACACATTAGACTTGGTACAGATAACACGGTGAACCTGAACAGAGCAACGTAAAACATTCAGGTCTTCCAAAAGAGAAATGCAAGTGGTGTTTAACACGCTAGTAGAAAAGAATAGATTAAAGGTTTGCAGAATATCAGCAATGCTAAAGGTGAATACACTCTGCCTGTTTCACCTTGTTTGCATCTTTATGCAATGGAGGCTGCACAACAAAGATATAGTTGAACTACTACTCTACAGCTCTACCACTATACAATATTTCCTACTGCCAACATCAAGGACATATGATGGGTTACATAAAACACAACCTAGGAAGGAATTTGCACAGATAGTAAAGACTCAAATAGCCCACGTTAACTTTAGGAATCATTAGCAACGGACATGTGACAAGCTGCTTCTAGGCAACAGAAAAAGGAACCAAAACATCCATGTACGGGTGGGTGCACAGCTTTCTTCTGTCACATAATCAATATCTGCAACCTTCCTTTTGCAGTATTATATGAAATCATACCTTGGCGTGTTCCATTCCTATTCATTAGATCTTTACAGTTCTTTCTTAACCATTTCTTAACCATTTAAAAATTATGAAGAAATGCTACCCATGAAAATACTGAATCCAAGTTTCACTAAAATAAAAATAATGAGTAAAAATGATTGAAATGTAAAGCTGTTATCATACACAGCTGTTACCTGTAAAATATCTCTGTTGAGTCCCACAGCAATGTTGAGCTGTTGACCAGGTTGTTGAGGCTGGTTATTTTCTACAGCACCTGGTTCTGATAACTCAAGGAGCTGCTGGATGACATCAGTTACAGCCTGTTGTCCCTGATTAGCAGTAGCTGAAGACACCTGGTTTTCTGTCTGCTGAAGAAGCGGAGACCGGAAATGTGTAGCCTGAAACATACAGTAGCACATTTTTAAAGGAAGATGAAAATATACATAAACAGTACCTGTTCGGCTCCTTATCAACATGCATAATCAAGGAAGAAGCTGAAATTTATATAGTAACAACTGAACCTTCAACCAGTTCACAGAACCCAGAAATCAACTACTGAATTCCACATGTGTACATCACAAGAAACAGACACACAGTGCTGCTGTGGGTGTCTTTTCATAATTCAGATTCTACCAAAACAAGTCCTTTCAACAAGTAATCTATTAGCTGAGACTTTTTGTATGATATCATTAATTTAGGTTGGACGTTAGGAAACACTTCTTTACAGAAAGGGTGGTTAAGCACTGGAATAGGCTCCCCAGGGAGGTGGTTGAGTCACCATCCCTGGATGTGTTTAAGACCTGTTTGGACATAATGCTCAGGGACATGATTTAGCAGAGGGTTGTTA
>PPHD01028368.1:0-10900 GCA_002909625.1 Bambusicola thoracicus
ATTCCAGATAAATGTTTGTCTCTGAGGCTGTAAAGTTTTCTTCCTAAGCTTTCTGAATATTTTATTTGGTATATTCATACATATATATAAAGCAATTGCATTATCAGAATAAACAGACCACTCATATACTGTACTAAATGAACCAGAGTTTGACCCTCTGTGAATAATTCAAGACTATCGACCTCTTTTTCTCGTTCTTTCTCACAAGAAAACCTTTACTTTCATTACATCCCCTTTTATTTAAGTCGACATTTGCTTTGTTCTGTCAACTACAGAACAGTTCTAGGTTGAGCATGGGGAAAGAAGAGGAGTAAATGAACATTTTCATAATGTAAGCTGACATCGATAAGACAAAGGAGACCAAACTCAAAAAATAGCAGTGAAGGCTTAGCTTCAGACAAAATTTTCTGGAAGACTTTTCAAATTTGTAGTTGTGTAGAACAGTAAATGCAAGTATTTTGATAGAATTCAGAAAGTAATATTACTTTGTATGAGAAGAACATCCTTTCTATTTATGTATTGACCAAATCTATGTTTTGATAGTTCAGTTCTTCCCCATGACGCTCAGCCTTCTCTATATGGAGTTGCACATAACTGTGAGAACTCTGCTTTCTGGCTCAAAGCTTGCTTCCTGAGGTATTTCTTGTGATAAGACTTTAACTGATTTATTGAGGAGGCAAGCGATGGGTGCTACCGTGACAATCAACATCACTTCGTGGACATTGGAAAGTACCTTCCTTCAGAGCTGTTCACCTCCAGAAGAGGGTGCTCAGGAGTTTTTACTCACAGAAGTTCTTGCCTGTGACTAAATAGCTCCAGCTTGGTATGGGAAAACTGGGGAAAGATACCATCACGCCTTGAGAAAAACAGGATGCAGGGGGGCATCCCTGCTCCCTCTAATCTGTTTACAAGGTCTGGAAGATGGGAACAAAGGAGTTACTGCTCTGATCCCAGCACCAGAAGCTGCCACTGCAAGGAGAGCAGATTCAACCACTTTGAGCTTACAAATAAGTTTGTACTACCACTGAAAAGTCATTGTCATCAACAGAACAACACCTAAAAACTCACCACTACTGCAGATCAATGGCTGAACTATGAACCACATTGGACCCATGGTACTGACTATCTTCCTGTTGCTTCCTATAAAGACTCCTTGCTTCTATTTCCTCTCTACCTTCTTCCCTTCCCCATCGTCCTAATTCATAATAGTGACTGTCCTCCCCTTCCCCGTCTCCCTGATTAAGATTTGTAATATACTGACCAGACCAACAGTTGAACTGTTATTTCTTAATCTCACGCCAGGTATACATATATCAAAGAACCTCCTCTCATCCGATAAATTGGAGCAAGACAGTAACACACAACAGTGACAAGTATTTCAAGAATGCTTTGCACATCTCTTTTTGTAGTTCTACAACTGTCTCTGTCAGACTTCTTGTAAACCAAGTCCCTTACCTGCTTTCTCAGTCATCACTTATGTAGACCTACTTCCAAATTTGTTTTCATAATGTCTCAGAGTCCTGACAATTTATTTTGGTTTTTGTTTTGTTTTAATTCTCTGGAGAGTAGCTGTATAATCAAGAAATACACAAAATGATGTTGTCAGATTGGTAGCCACAGACCATAAAGCTAGGAAGATTATTGCATTGGAAAGGGATAACTGGAAACAAATGGAAAAATACTCACCTGTCTTGTATGCTCACAGGAAAAACTCCAAGAGGAACGATACCAGAAAGATCTTTCCCCAGTGGCAGTCAGCCCTTAAATGGAGTCTAGGAGAGGTGGAGCCGAGCTCCACCCCTTCCGGTCACAGTTGAATTGCCTTCACCTGCGCTCCCACAGCTGACTCAGTGCTTGCCTCAGGTGATCAATTAGAGGTTCAGGCTGTGATTCAACAGTTCTCATACAGTAGCCTTAATTAGAATAAAATAAAATATATTGTTACAGTCAAACTATGTGAAAGAAGAATAAACAATCAGGAGGCAGAGAGCAAGCACTTCAGAGGAAAAATAAGAGTATTGGCTCTGCATTTTGCTGTAGCTCAAGAAGGAATTTTTTTATCTCTGCATGTGAGAAAGCAAAGCATAAAAACAGGCTATAAAGTGCTTGCAAGTAGCATTCCTCCTTCCCTTTACACCGCACCCATCTCTCACTTCTGAGAAGAGTCAGTCCTGAAACGTCCCAGAAGAGTTTCCTCTGCAGCAATGCCAGAAGCCTTGTTCCCTTCTAGCAGCAGGACACCCCCAAAATGTATTTCATAGTGACTGACAATCTGTTCACCAGTAGAAGTGAATTCATAATCTGCATAGTTTTTCCTCCCTAAGGACATTCTTAATTCTTTTTAATACTCAGTATGTATTTGATCTTCTCTCCTCCACAATTGAACATGGCTTATCAGCACTTCATCATCAAAAGAGGAACAGGAAAGACAGAGAGAGGTTACATACATGAGGAAAGCGTAGGGTTTAGATAAAAATTTATGAGGTCTGATCCTTTGGCAGAGACAAACTCCATATTTTAAAATCATAGGTTTAAATAATCAAACTAAAGTTGAATTTAAAATCATGCAAACTGCTATTTTTCCTGTACCAGAGCTAAACCACCACTTCAGTGCTTTTATGATGGCTGCAAG
Source organism: Bambusicola thoracicus (assembly GCA_002909625.1). NCBI lineage: Eukaryota > Metazoa > Chordata > Aves > Galliformes > Phasianidae > Bambusicola > Bambusicola thoracicus. Next base: position 2,633 of record PPHD01028368.1, read on the forward strand.
AGTTGAACCAAAACAGATTTTTGGTTGTAAGCTAAACACTACAAATAACAATTGACAGCTCCTAGCAGAGGCTTATTTAGTATGAGCCTTATTTGCACTTGATAGGAGCTTCAAAGCAATGTCATGTCACAGCCTATTCCCCTCTCTCCCCTCCTTCCCACAGGCTCATAGGAATGTGCTGCACAAAATTTTCCTCCAGCTACTTGACACTGAGATTCTTCACTCTGCATTACAACAGCAGGCAGCTTACACTCAGAAACATTTTACATATGCCTGTGATGACCAGTTGGAGGGGACAGTCAATATCTTTGAGGACATCCTGCCCTGGTGAAAACCAGGGTCCTTACTGCCAGTAGTTGCTATTATGAACCAGGCCCCAGTAACACAAGGACTATGCCAGAATCATTTTATGCATGCATCTGTACCTTTGTGCACTATGAGTTTGTGAAAAGTGTAGATTTATTAGAAAACCAAAAGGTGCACATGGTAAAATCCCACTGTGACAAAGAGAAAGGGCGTGCAGAGAAGTTATAGACTCTCCTTCCTTGAAGATACTCAAAAGCCATCTGGATGTGGTTACCCTACTTTATTAGAGGGGGCTGGCCTAGCTGATCTCCTGAGATTCCTTAAAATCTATACCATTCCATGTGTTGGTCTCAAATAGCTTAATACTCCTGGTGACCAGTAATAAGATTTGTCTGTACAGGAATATGGGCTTTGACTTGCCTACAGAACTCTAACCCCATTCAGGGAATAAATAAGTAAACAATGCAAATCCTAACTGCAGAACTCATAGTAGATTCTCACATGTATTTCCATGTATGCAATACAAAGGATTAACCTGTCACTGCAGCAAGAGGATTGATTTTACAATGATTTAAAAAAATCTGACCTTGATAGATGACATAAAATCTGTGGAGATCCACAATTCTGATACTAATAGGTAATAATAGTCAGTTTCATTTTAAAATACTGTTATTCATATTAGTTTAACTTCATCAGTTTCACAGAACTCTTTTACATTCATATCAACATAAGAAAGGCTAGAACTCATTGCAACTTTTGTTTATAATTAAGAACACTGATGCTTAAACTGACCCATTACTGTTACAAGTCTCCTAGACTCACAGTACTTGTTTTCTGTGAAATAACAGTTAATATGTTTTTATGACTTTTATTAATATAACATTTAATATAAATCTGACTCTTACTTAGCCTTACAGGTTGTTTCCACCCTGCAGAATGAACATGTCAACAGTTCGAGTTTGTGAGTCTAGGCCTCAGTAGCCCTCTGTAAGTGACTCAGTAAGTGGCCATCTTTTTAATCAATGGACTTCAACAGCAACCTCATACAAAGGTGAGGATCTTTAAATAGCTGTATCCTAAAATTACAGTCAGAAACAGCCATAAGATGGAAACAGATAGTGTACTGAAGCTTTCACCATGCTTTATTTGTATATGACTGAACACATTAAGTATAAATTTGGGGCTTTACAGCTTATAAGCTGTAAAGTTCAATGCTTTAAAGACAAATCGTTTTTCTTAATTATTTTGAGTGGTATAAGTAACTTTTTCACTTCCACAATTTATGCCAGAATAAATCTAGAATCATTAATTTTTCTTGATCTCTGCCTGTGCTTAATATGTAACTGTAGTCTTCCTTCATTACTGTGGTTAGCTCTGCACATTAAAGCTACACAAATGCACAAGTAGGCTACTCCTTCACTTAGATTACCAAATAATAAGATAAATAATAAGTAAGCAAAATGTTCTCCATAGCTATGATTAATTTTACCACAATAGGTCATAAGAGCTGAAGCTTTCTCAAGACAGATTGTAACATAGTAGAAAAGACAACGATGACAGCAGAGCAAGACCCCTAAATGCAGCAAGTGAGAATTTGCTCAAACACAACAGCAGTGGGCACAGAAATAGAAGAAAGAAGCTTTTTACCTTCAGGAGACCTAAGTTATACAAGATTTGCCTCCACTACCAACCCTCAAATGAGGTCTGGGAAGGGGTGGATCCTGGCTTCACCTCTTCTGGTCACCCAGGTACAATGCATACACCTGAGCTCCTTTGGGTTGTCCCTGCCCTCTCACCAGGTGCTCAGTTACTGGTTCAAGCTGTGTCTTAGCATTTCCACTATGCTACATATTTTTTCTACTTTTTTTTTCCTTCTTAAACAAAGGAATAAAAAAGGTAATTTTCATCAATAAGTAAGCACTTAAGTAGCCTTTGTTCTTCTCGTTATGGCAAAATCAGATCAAGAATAGCCACACAGTAGTTTAGAGCTAAGTAAATAAGTTTAAAATAATCATTCAAATACTACTGAAACCTGTGCAAATTCTTTTTTTCACAAAATTGAGACAGAAAAAATCTCAAAATAAACCATTTATTGTATTCAGTTAGCATACCTACTGACTTCTTGCCAAAACTCTTTTATAAAAGGAAATTGTGGTAAGAAGGAAGTTGAGGAGAAAAGGAGAGTGGTGAGGAGGAGAAGGGCTACAGGGATTTCAGTAATATTATTTGAGAAATTTAAACTTATGCATAGGCAGGGGTCTGGATTTTGATATGTGTGTTGCATTGCTGTGGGTTATGCTACAAGTTATGCACATTCTAATTTGCTCAAGAGAGTCACTGTGATTCCAGAGGGCAAAACATTCTCTCCTGCTTTGAGTAAAGAGAAATGTTATATTCCATCTATACAAATAACTTTAAAGTGACTTGCTTACAAGCAGTGCATATATATGAAACACAAAAAAGCAACATATTGTATTAAGAAAATTGTATTTGTTTTGTGGTATAAATGAATAACAGATCAAAATATTCAAGATGATTAAACATTAGAATCAACAAATAAAATATGCATAATTTGTATGAGACAATGGTCAGATAAAAATTTTAATCTACTAAACATAGATAATTTGCTAAATTATTTTATTATTTTATTTGGTTTGATACAATAAGAATGAAGACTACAGCCACAGCTCCAAATTACTGATAACTAGCTTAAGTTGTTTCAGCTCACGCATGGACTGTCAATGTGTCTCTGAACTCATTTCACACTTGACCTCCTGGAGGGCAGTGGAGCTATATAGAAATGTACACTATTCTCCCTGGTCTCTGACTTTGTTAAAAAGGAAAAAAAAAAGCACCAGAAAATCTATATGGCATTAATATACAAACAGAAGATTTTATATAGGTAAATCTTAAAAAAATTAAATTAAATTAAATTAAATTAAAAAAGCAAGAAACAAATTCATGAACTGAAAGCTCTGTCTACATAAAGAGTTATAGCACCTCTTAAGAGTAGTGCTCTGATGCATTAATAGTGGAGGCAGGAGCTCAGTTTAAATATTGCTGCAGCTTAAGGTACACAATTATATTCTTCAGTGTCGACATTTTCACCTTGATAAGCATAATAATGCCATGCAGATGCAGAATAAAACCCATAATTTCAGCACTCTGCTTCTACTCACATTGATTATAATAAGGTATGGCACTGAAGCATGCATGATCCCACATTTAATTGTCAGCATAGCCTTTCATTTAAACAAGAAGTTAGTTAACAGTGTGCTTTCTACAGTGAATGTAGGAGGCATCTTAAATAGCTGTGGCTAAACAGGGAAAGTTAAAAGCACCAGTAAAAAGGTGTGAAAAACTAGTAATGACTTAAATTTACCTCTAGTTTCTCAGTGGGTGTCAATGTAAATTGAGAACAATATATGATATGTTTGTATTTGCAAGAAAGGCTTTGTTGTTTTTTTTTCCTCACCTTATTTTAAAACAGATAAAGTTTTGCTGTTGTTAGCATTATAGTATAAAACAGTAAGTCAGACAACAATGAAGGACAGATCAAGTATAAATGTAAATTGAAAAATGAATATGTATTATGAAAACTAAAAAACTGACAAAAGGAGATTAAACATCTTCTTTTACATACTTGCTAATTAACTTCTAGCAGGAAGTGAAGAATACTTAGCAAGTAGAAAATAATTTAAACTAGGACTGTAGTCAAATGTATACATTTATACACATATATGTATCAATCAATATGTATGTGTATATATAAATCAATAGCTTGAAAATATCCAGCTTGTATCCAGCAGGAAAAAAGTTGTTATCGACAGTAAAAAAAAATCCCTGTGTATCTGAAAGATACATTTTCTTGGATCTTTATCTAGTCCTATGCTTTTCTTGATTCTTGAAAAAGTAACACTTAAAAAAAAACCAACCAAACAACTCACAAACAAATCTCAAACTTCAAGTAGTCAGAATAGTACAGCTTACGAATGCTACATAATTCTCTCTTATGTCACCATGATGCCTTAGTAACTTGAATCCCTTCAGATCATATGAAAAGAAGACTCAAAATTACATCATTAAGAACATGAAGTTTCTTTGCCTTGTCTTGTCAAATGCCACATTTTATTTTCTAAGAGTAATTAACTCTCACACACAACTTCTCTTACATACATTTTGTCAGATGATGTATCTGAATTTGTAAAAGTTGGGTAGCTGGTAGCACTCTAGCTCAAAACCAAGGAGATACCTTGTGATCGTCAGTGTAAAGACAGCATATGTCAGAAGCAGAGCTGAGAAGCTTGTGGGACGTCTGGCAAAAAATCGAGCAGGTTATATGGCTGGTGCCTTTCAAACTGCATTTCTGTAAGCTGAAGTTAATGGCAACTCTGAACTCAGCCCATCAGCATGTGACATGAGACAGGCTGATTTATTTTGTTGGAAATTTCAGAATGTTACTGCTGTGTTCTCTATTAGAAGCTGGAGAAAAAAAAGCTATGAATTGTCCCAAGGTATAAGAAGGCTGCTCCAAAAGTAATGCCTCTTATTTAATTATATTGGCCCACGATGCCAGAGGCAGATGTTGGTGAAACCTCATGTAGAGGTTGAATATTCCTGTCAGTATTCCATCAATCTCAAACCTGGTGGGATACAGTACTTCAAGATCAAACCACTGCCTCAGATTCTGATGGATGCAATTCTTATACTAGTAGTCACTTGAGCTTTTGCTAAAATGACTTTTTAAATCCTTTTATTTAGATGTAGGAGGACCTCCCACCTTCAGTTAAATTTTGGTGACAAGTAAACCAATAGGTAGACTTGGCAGAAAAAGTCCTTTTAACAGCACATGAAATTAATCAGTAGTGCTCAGAATCACTGCCTAGTATTTAGAGGCAGATAGACCAGATCCCATCACAGAAAACAGAAAAAGTCTACTAACAATTTCTTGCTTTACTAGCAACATATTTAGATATCTTACATACTTTTGCTCTCTTCTGTTGAAGGGAATTTTGGTGGAGAAATAAAAAAGAAAAATGTAAGAAGAAAAACAGCAGTAAGAAAAAGCAATTCATTTATATTTCCTTTGCATAATAAACAGTAACAGCTTCTGTAGTAAATGAAAAAAAATCTCTGCTTTATGAGGCTATACTGATTTTATAGATGTAGCATGTATTGTCATTTGGTCATACAAATATGTGACAAACACTGAAATAAACCTGGAATGCAAATTTTATTTGTTAAGCTATCAGAGGTATTCAGTTTACTCAATTTTTATAGGCAGTAGTAGATAATAAAAATTGAGTAAAATCCTGAATAAAAACCTAAATAAATAGGGAACAATGAATGCTGAAGTTTCTCAGTTGCAAAACCACATTAAGCTAAATTCTGTAGCATTTGTTGTGACAAGGAAAATGGAACATGATTATTATTGACTTGCACCAAACTATCTGATGTTCATTTATGCATCCTTCATCTCGTACCTTGGGTCAGCTGTACAAATCATAGACTAAGCTTTACAAAGATGACCTCTATTCTCCCAACCACCTCCTGTTCCATGTTCATTCCTAGTCAGAAGAGTCCAAAAGTTTCTGTTGGTCTCGCAGCACACTGAAACTGAAATGGGTGACACAGGCCACCACTCTTTTTTTTCAGCTGTAATCCCTTTTCCTGCTGTAGGAATGCTCTGCAACTGACCACAGGGAAGGAGTATAGGTGATGAGCTGTAAGGGAAATCCTACATTACGTAGCACTACATGTTTCCAATAAAAGACATGTGCCTCAGTAAATGCCTTGGAAGGTCTTTCCTGTGATGTACGTGCTTCTTTGTGGACCAGACTGCAGCACTGGCTCACAGATCAAAACAGCTGGTTAGCAAAATCTTCTTTTAATGAAGTAAAATACTATGTTGATAGTAAGGCTTGCAATTAATTTTAAAAGGCTCTATGCGTTAATTACTCATAGTTTTGAAGCAAAGTGTAGTGCAATTCAAATGCTGCATGTTGTAAATGTCTTGAGCTTTAATTAAGTACTGCATTCATATTAACAGGAAAAAAAAAAAAGTAAAGAAAAAAGAAAACCAAAAATAGCATATATTTCATGGGAGAAAAGAGTTGAATCATTTAATATCTGTCAACAAATGATTACCAGATCTCAGAGGCAAAAATCATCTAATTGGCCCTTAGCATTTAGAAGCAGCTGAGTGACTGAGAGGATATTATTCCACAAATATTGTCACATATTATCTTAATAATTATATAGAGTTTATATGACAAATTATATTGAAGGCAGCTTGCATAACCATTTATTATTCAGAACATAAGGTGAAATGGGACAACAGCTAATCCCCGCAACAAACAGCACTCTTTATACATCAATACTGATAAACTAAAACAGTGCTGAATAGTATCCAGTTTTGCTTCTGTAAGACAATTGGTACCTATAAAATTGCCTGGGAATAACACAGAAAGGATTTTCTTCAGTGATTTCATTACATCTGCATGAATTTTGCAGCAAAATTTGTATTGCCATTATGCTGAGAATTATACAAAAATAGTACTTCATATGAAGTTACCTTTCAAAAGTGATGATACAATTGATGCTGAAGTGGGAGCATGTGATAACCTTGTCAAAATCTTTCTAAGATCCCTTAGCAGGATGCTGTAAAATCAATATAGCACCATTATCATAACGCAACCATTTTCTGTGCATTCTTTCTGTAGCTGATTGTTTCACTTTGCTATCAGGATTGCATCCTCCTATTTTACTTCACTTCTCCACTACTGTGACCACAATTTTCTGTTCTCTAATGTGGGTGAAATGAAAATGTCTCCTCCAGATGCGTATCATTGTCTGTTGACTGCAATGAAGCCTAAATAGCTTGTCTTGCTTAGATTAGCCACATTACAAATAAACTGCAAGGTGACAAGATCATTATGAACCATTTTCTTAATAGTCATGTAGAGGCTGGTTAGTATCTTTGTGTAGTTTCTCATACCTATCAATCAGAGTCATTTTTATTCTAGATCCTTAGGAACAGAATTATACTCTCTTTTGTACCATTCTTATTTGTATTTCTTTTCTTCCCTTTCCACATACAGATACTGATCTTCATGTACGCAGGTCCTATACAGAAAAATTATTTTCCTGCTGTAGTTGGTGGAAGTCCATACCACAGTCATGAAACGCTTTCAAACTCCTGCTGTTTTAGAATTTGCCCTCACGAGCCTGACATGACATTTTTTTTAAACTAGTATCAGGAAGTCAGATACCGGTGTCATACACATAGCTTATATGAGCTCAGTTTGAATGGAAGGTCCACATGTGACATAGATTTGTTATTGATATTGCCAATACAGATGTAGTATTGCCATATAGTTTCTTAATTGCTGCCTATGTGCAGAAATTGGCCTAATTTTCTTCTTACTGGTTCCACAGTAATAGGATAGTATCTTAATTGGCACACTAGCATAATGCTAATATGCATAAGGTCAGTACTAGACCAGCTGCCTCTTTTCTGGTACAAAGAAACACAGATTGCATTACTATTTGATTTTTAGGAAAAAAAAAGTTTAATCCAGAATTCTTTCCATTCAACCATTGTTTCCATACATTATTAATTATAAAGGCAGTATTTCTCCATAAAAGCAGAAACTTAATGTTATACGGGCTCTTAGAAGAAAAAGACCCATTCAGAACTGTCTTAATAGCAATTCAGAAAATGGAAATAATAGATGAATTTTTGAATAATCTAACACTTAATATCATTTGATATGGTTGATCATGTTCTAAGAAGTTAGGAAAAAAATCTAAAATATTGTCTATATAATTATAATTACATAAATATGTTTGTTCATTTGTACCTCTTTTAGGTTTTCTCAGACTATTCAAGTTTTTAAATTATTATTTTTCACATTACTACTTGCACATTTTTGCAAACAGTCACTTAACTGTGATCAGTTA